>JBBYHH010263036.1:0-12872 GCA_038382905.1 Daphne laureola
AGAAGACAGAATCAAAAATTTAGGCTCAAAATCCAGTGAGCATCTCATCCCCAAATTTCCCAAATCGACATCTCTCCAACTACTACTAGACAAACATCTGGATCAAGACCAAACAAGAGCTGGGCAGAGCATGTACAAGATGAGGAAGATAACTCACGAGCTCAAAATGAGAGTATTAAGGTGCATCAGAATCCTAATTTTGAGCTTGAATTTATACGTGAAGTGATGAATGTGGAGGAGTTAGCCTTCTCGAATGAGGATCTTGATGAAGGATCAAAATACTGGAAGCATACATTGATAGGATGTGTTATGGGAACTGAGGTTTCCTGGATCAATATGCAAAAATTCATCAGAGCCAGATGGTTGGATATCATTCCTCCAACAATAGTTAACCAATCAGGTGTTTTCCTCTATACCTTCCACTCAAATGATTATTTATGAAAATTTTATGAAGAACTTACCTACTTTGTCTTCGATAAACCACTTATGTTGAAGAAATATGAACCTGGAATGAAGATTGACAAGAACTTGTTCAAAGAGAAACCAGTCTGGATTTGACTGCTAGACCTCAGAATGGAACTTTGGACCTGTAAGCTTCTCAGTGTTTTTGGAAAACCTCTACTGGATGATCGACCAACCATTCAACATACACGTATATCCTATGCCCGAGTATTAGTCACCCTTCATGATGCAAATAAGGCTCCTGAGATTCTCAAATTCACAATTTCTGAAGGAACCCATCTGCAGAGAATACAATATGAATGGAATCCATTACCCTACTCCAAGTGCCAGAAATGGGGTCATCAAGAGGAATTATGTGATCCCAATCACAAACCTCTACTGCACAGACAGAACTTGAACCAAGACAAAAGATCAGAGAAGAATGTAGAGAAAGTCAGTAAGCAACCAGGGCAACCTCTAATAGCCATAGATACAGTTATAAAAACCACACAGCAACAATCCGACCTTGACCCAAGCTTCCAATTAGTCACCAAAAGGCTATCTCAGAAAAAAAGGGGCTGGAAAGGAAAAAATAGGAAAGGAGAGTACCCTTTTTGCCTCCCCAAGCTACTTCTCCCACCTACAACCAGAATAAAGTGTAGAGGATGTGAATCATCCCCTATTCCCTATTAATGTGGGCATGTTGGAATGTGAGGGGATTAAATGATCCCATCAAACAACATGAAGTGAAGAAATTAATTAGAAGGAAAAAACTGAATCTACTAGATCTTCTTGAGACAAGGGTCAAAAGTTCCAAATTTATCCACATATTTAAAAAGGTTATGGGTGGTTGGACATACCTTAATAACTACTGCTTAGTATATAATGGGCGCATTTAGATTGGCTGCGATCCCTAAATTCTGCTGGTTCACACCATACAAGTTGAAGAACAATTTGTCCACTAGAAGGTAGAGAACTGTGTGGAACAATAAACCACCTGCCTCACCATAGTATATGTATCCAATTCCCCTGCTCAAAGGTCAGTGGCCTGGAAAAGCATCACATAATATGCTGAAACTATCCGAACCCCATGGATTCTTCTAGGTGATTTCAATGAGGTTCTTAATAACTCAGAAAAATTATCTCCTGGAGATAACCCAGCCCTACATGCTGCAGGACTATCCAATATGTGTGATGACTTGGGCCTTATGGATATATGTAGTATAGGTCCTCTATATACATGGTACAATCAACAGGAGTCCATCACCAGAATATATTGCAAACTTGACCGAGTTATGGCAAATGTGGAATGGTTGGAGACTTTTCCTGTAGCTAAAGCTGAGTTTAAAAACTCCCCTTACTCTGACCATACAATTTCCTTCCTACATATTCAGACTAACGTGATTATAAGATGAGGCCCTTTCATATTTCTCAACATGTGGATGAGTCATCATCACTTTCCAGATCTGCTGCTAAAAATATGGTCAGTTCCTGTTTATCAAGGTAATCCAGCTAAGGACTTGATTCTCAAGCTTAAACTACTGAAGATGGAGCTAAAGACTTTTAACATCCAGTACTTTAGTGATATTTAGAACAAGGTCTCCAAAACTGAAGAGCTATTTTCCTGCACTTCTGCCCTGCTCGAAATAGACCCCCTAAATTCTGGACTGATCCAACAAAGTTCAAAAGCACGAAAGAAGCTCATGGAACTCAAAAGATGGGAGGAAAATTTTTACAGACAAAAATCAGCAAGTGATTGGGCTCAATTGGGAGATGGAAATACAACCTTCTTCTATGCCAGAGTTAGAGAGCAACAAGTAAAACGTACCATCCCCTGTTTGATTAAAGAATCAGGTGAAAGAATCATTGATCCTGAATTAGTAGCACAAGAATTTGTGGATTATTTCAGAAATCTCCTGGCCCCAACTACAACCCCACTACAGCCCATCCAACTTCACATTACAGATTCAAGCAACACTCTTAATTTGGATCAACAAAAGCAATTGAGAAGACCAGTAACAAAAGAGGAAGTTCAATTAGCTCTCTTCTCCATGAATCCTAGCAAATCCCCTGGTCCAGATGGATATACAATTGCCTTTTATCAGAAACAATGGGCTCTGATTGGAGAGGATATATGAAGGGCAGCTGACTATTGTTTTAATAGAGGAAGCATCCCTACTTCGTTTAGAGCAACAATTATCCACTTAATCCCAAAGAACTTTCAAGCCTTTAGAGCAGCTGAATTCAGACCTATATAATGCTGTAATGTGATCTACAAGATAATCTCTAAGGTGTTGGCCCTCAAAATGCAAGTAGTTCTTCCCTCAATCATCAAGTATGCCCAGGATGGTTTTGTTAAAGGGTGCCAGATAGTTGAAAATGTATGTCTTGCTCAGGAGATTCTCAAAGGATATGGTAGAAAAAGAATGGCCCTGAAGATTGATATCAGAAAAGCATTTGACTCATTGTCCTGGGAATTTCTCCAAAACTTTATGATACAGCTGGCCTTTCCACTAATATATGTTAAATGGATCATGATGTGTGTCAAGTCTCCCTAGTACTCCCTCAATGTCAATGGCACTCTGCATGGTTTCTTCCATGACACAAAGGGGATAAGGCAAGGCGACCCAATATCTTCTTACCTATTTGTAATTGCCATGGAATATCTCTCTCGCCTGCTGAATATCAACTTTGCTGAATGCACCATCAAATATCATCCTAGATGTAAAAAATTGAAGGTAACCCAGTTACTATTTGCTGATGATTTAATGATCTTTGCCTCTGCATCTGTGAATTCTGGAATTGTCATAAGACATGCATTGGATATCTTCTCATCAACTACTGGTCTCTTCATCAATGAACAAAAAAGTAATATTTACTTTGCTGGGGTGGGGGATACATTAACCATAGATATTCTGGATATTTTGAACATGAAAAAAGGAGAGTTTCCAGTTAAATATCTAGGTGTTCCCCTAAGTGGTGCTAGGCTAACTAAGGAGCGTTTCCAGCCCTTAACCAAAAGAATCCTAAACATCCTAAAGGCCTAGTCTTGAAAATTTCTATCTTATGCTGGTCGTTTGCAATTAATCAAAGCAGTGGCATTTAGTATGCAAAGCTACTAGTAAGCTATCTTCCCTATCCCAAAAGGGGTATTGGAATATATTGAGCAAAGATTTATGGCATTTATGTGGGGAGGAAGTGTCGATTCAAAAAAAGCCCCAATTTCTTAGAGTAGGATTTCTGTCCCCAAAGAACAGGGAGGGCTGGGTATATATGGTCTAGTAGCTTAGAATCTGGTTTTTCAAGCAAAAATGATCTGGAGATTGAATATGGATAAGCTGAGCTTATGGATTAAGTGGATTCATGCATTTTACATAAAAAAATGCCAACTTCTGGACAATGGATAAACCCAGAGACACCTCAGCTGTTGTGGGTGCTCTATTTAAGAGCAGAGTGATCCTTCATGAAGTCTTTACATTGTATAAAATACATCTACACCCTGTCTTTTCTATGAAAACAATATATATGCAGGTTGTGGAAAACTTTGATACGGTTAGTTGGAAAAAACTGGCTTGGGGTCCAAGGCACAGCCCTAGGACATCAATTATCTTTTGGTTGAGGGCTATGAATGGTCTAAACACCTCGGATAAAGTGGCTCTATGGAAAGATGGAGTAAACCTATCATGTGTGCTTTCTTCAAATGGCTCAGAGGATAACAACCATCTTTTCTTTCAATGTGGATTTTCTGGTGCAGTTCTGATTGCAGGTTTAAAGGAAGCTAAATTGATGCATCCTCCTCTACAGTGGGATCTACTCTATAATTGGATGATGCGTGTTGCAAAAGGAAAATCCAACAAAGTAAGCATGAGAAGAAGCTTACTGGAAGCTCTGATGTATTCGATTTGGAAGGAGCGTAATTACCAAAAGTTTCAGAAGAAGAGCAGGAGTATTACTCAAGTTAAGGATGAAGCTATTTGTCTGGTGTAAATCAGGAACAAGGTTACCTTGGATGATCTATTTTGACAATCTAACTCAGTTAGGATTCAGCTTTCTAGCTTGAGAATCAAGGAGAAGCTGTATGCAAATACTAGGTTAGCTTTTTTAAATCATTTCCTAGATCACTTGTATATTTTGTACTTCCATTACTATTCAGGTTTGCTATTGTAAAGCCCTTGAATACTCATGTAAGTGTTGTTTGGATTTTTATATATATGAATCATATGGGGTGTCCTCCGTCATTTGCCAAAAAAAAAAAGGACTTAACAAACAAATCCATTTATAAACACCTCATTTAGCCCTAACAATGTCTTATAATAGTATAATGGCTTAGAAATGAGGGATGGAACCCAAGAGAATCAAGCGTTTAAGTTTAATAGTAAACTACTTGTGTAACCAGTATGCATGAATGCAATGTGGATAGCAGTGAGGGAGGTAGAATCATGGATGAATGATGAGTTATGCAAGGAAGGGAAAAGTAGACAGGATGATGGATTATGGAGGGGAGAAGTGGTATCATCTTGGATTAGAAATCATGGGCTCTTATAGTAGTACTGTGCATACTAAGCAACATGCATGTGCAACTAAAGGTATGTCCTAGAAGCATGGATTATCTCTAATGCCACTGACTAATGACTGAAGTCATCTCTGACTTCCAGTGATCATTCGATTTGCTAGAATCAAATTCTAAGTCATCTTCCTAGATACACTAGCACGTCATGAACTACCACTAGTTCCTACAAGACATTGGAACCTAACTAATCTACTCGTGCAATTATCCTAAGCAAGGAAGCGAGCAATAAATCTCCCATTCTATCTAGTGAGGTGGGTTACTATGTTCATCCTGCTCCCCTCTCGGGCACTGGATTCCACTACTCATAAGAGAGGATTCACCTCCTAGCCACTCTCGTGGTCTAGGAGTGATCTCCCCGATGCATTATAGTACCTAACTATTCAATAATAGACACTTACTCATGTCTTCTCAAACTCCAAGGCTACCAATCGGTCTTGGGGCTATGTCAACCGAGGTCCTAATGTTAGTGGTTTTTGGATGGATTAGGAGTAATTAAAGTACAAGTAAAGGACTTAACAAACAAATCCATTTATAAACACCTCATTTAGCCCTAACAATATCTTATCGTAGAACAATGGCTTAGAAATGAGGGATCGAAACCAAGAGAATCAAGCGTTTAAGTTTAATAGTAAACTACTTGTACAACTAGTATCCATTAATGCAATGTGGATAGGAGTGAGGGAGGCAGAATCATGGATGACTGATGAGTTATGCAAGGAAGGGAAAAGTAGACAGGATGATTGATCATGGAGGGGAGAAGTGGCATCATCTATGGATTAGCAATAATGGGCTCTTACAGTAATACTATGCGTCCTAAGCAACATACATCTACAGCTAACATTGTGTCTTAGAACCATGGATTATCTATCATGTCACTCACTGACGGCCGGGGTAATATCTGACTCCCAGGGATCGTCTGATTTTCTAGAATTTAATTCTAAGTCATCTTCCTAGATACACTAGCACGTCACGAACTACCACTAGTTCCTACAAGACATTAGAACCTAACTACTCTACTCGTGCAGTTATACTAAGCAAGGAAGAGAGCAATAAATCTCCCATTCTATCTAGTGAGGTGAGTTACTATCTTCATCCCGCTCCCCTCTTGGGTACTGCAGTCCACCACTCGTAAGAGATGATTCACCTCCTAGCCACTCTCGAGTCCAGGAGTGATCTCCCTGAGGTATTATAGTACATAACTATTCACCAATAGATACTTACTCAGGTCCTCTCAAACTCCAAGTAAGAATACCAATCGGTCTTGGGGCTACGTCGATTGAGGTCCTGATGTTAGTGGTTTTTGGATGGATTAGGTGTAATTAAAGTACAACTAAAGGACTTAACAAACAAATCCATTTATAAACACCTCATTTAGCCCTAACAATATCTTATCATAGTACAATGGCTTAGAAATGAGGGATCGAACCTAAGAGAATCAAGCATCTAAGTATTATAGAAAATTACTTGTGCAACAAGTAAGCATGAATGCAACGCTAATAGCAGTGAGAGAGGCAAAATCATGGATGAATGATGAGTTATGCAAATAACGATAAGGTTAGACATGATGATAGGTCATGGAGGGGAGAAGTGGCATCATCTATGGATTAGCAATCATGGGCTCTTGTAGTACTACTGTGCTTGCTAAGCAATATACATGTGTAACTAAAGTTGTGTCCTATAAGTATGGATTATCTCTAATGCCACTCACCGATAACCGGGGTCATCTCTGACTCCGAGTGATCGTCTGACTCGCTAGATTCAGATTCTAAAGTAACTTCCTAGATACACTTGCATATCACAAACTACCACCAGTTCCTACAAGACATCAGAACCTAACTACTCTGCTCATGTAATTATACTAAGCGAGTAAGCATGCAATAAATCTTTGTTCTATCTAGTGAGGTGAGTTACTATCTTCGTCTCACTCCTCTCTCGGGCACTGCATTCCACCGCTCCTAAGAGAGGGTTCACCTCCTGGCCACTCTTGCGGTCCAGGGGTGATCTTCTAGAGGCATTATAGTACCTAACTATTCATCAATAGACACTTACTCAGGTCCTCTCCAACTATAAGTAAGGCTACCAATTAGACTTTGGGCTACGTCGATCGTGGTCCTCTCGGACTCCCGATCAAACTCCTAAGTTACATACCAGTGTTTGTGATCAACAAATACACATGATAACTATAACACATGCTCAAAGACCAAAATCTAATAAAATAGTCATGGAGAGAAATAACTCACAACCTAAGTATGATACTACTAAGACAAGTCCTATCATACTCTACTACTTTCTAAAATACAGACATGAAAGCAAATAATAGCACTTAAGGAAAAAAAAGCAGAGTAAGGTTTAGAATTCACCCGTAGAAAGCTTCTCCATAGATTCAGCCATTCACCCCCTCTGAAAAGAACGCTGAATGGCTAAAAGCCCTTAGCTTAAGAAGATAGTTTAGACTTTAAGGTTTTAGCTCAAGAATGAACTACCTCAAAAATATATCTTGAACACTTAAAAACGAACCTAGGAAGGCATATATATACTAAATCCTAATACCTAAAGTACCCTTGATCTAAAATTACATATAACTAAGTTGAGAGGGGTAAAAGAGGAGTACAAGGTTGGTTTCCACTGGATAAGATCAAAATACACCGTACAGTCCGATGGGTGCAGATGGAATTGCTTGAGATGGCACTCATCTACAACCGCGCCTCTTGGATCACCTTAGTGGCGCCGTTTGAGGCACCGACTATGATTGGGGCTCCCTCAGATGCACCATGAAGATGTTGTTTGGAGCGCCAGGACAGGATGAGGCGCCGTCTGGAGTCACCCTGTAAGCACCATTTTAGGCGCCACAAATTGGTGGAGGCGCTGCTTTGAGGCACCTTGGGTGCTCCCTAGCACCTCATGCATGTTCCCTGGCCATTAATTATACCATTTTGCAATTTGATCCTCATTCTTTCTTCTTGGTACAATTAAGTCCCTCCAAAATTGCTTGAAGCTTGTTCTCCATCTCTTTTTACTCGATATTTGGGCATATTGAGCTCTTAATCATCTCCAGATGTACCCACCTATAAATCTTCAAAATTCATGAGTAAAGTACCTATTTATCATTGTAAGCAGGCAAAATTGATGGATTTAATGCTCTAAACGTAGTGAAAAAGTGGACATATTTGTACACTGATCAGTTACCTTGTAACCACTACCCAAGAAGCAAACCAACTTCATGATTCCTTACACCAATTTCAACCCCTAATGCCAAATCATTATCTCCTTTGGCTAAAGTCCATGTGCCTTGGCAAAGGGATGTTTCCTTTGGGTGAAGTGGTGCAGCCTTTCACAAAGGATGTACCTTTTGGCCAAGAGTCACAAATCTTCACCAAAAGGTTCTTTTTGGAGATTTTAGTTAGGGACACTCTGAGCTTTCACAAGTAGTAGCTTCTAATCTTAAATATGCATAGTGTTCTTTTAGATTCATGGTTCTCTTATACTTAGAACAGATTATTCATGAATTTGAACAGTAATGAAGCGATCAACACATTTATCAGATTAATAGAGTATGATTAGTGTATCAATGTATACCATATATGACAAAATACTCATCATGCTCGTGATGCTTGGGCTAAAAAGGTCAATTTTTTAGTCATGAATATATGAAGTAAGGTCGATATTAACCAAACAATGTTTAATACAAGCATATCAATAGTCAAGCATCACATATGCATTAGATTTACTAAGCATGCTTTCTAAAAGAGTTTGACAAGTCATGCAGAGACAAACATGCATGAATATATGAAAGAGTGGGTAAGAATACCCAACTTTTCAGCAACATATACAATCAACAAAGTCAAACCATGAGTCAAACATGATTCTGCACATATAAACCATCAACATGTTAGTAGAGTGACTATCAACCTCTTGAACAAATATTCAACAGATAATGAATAAACAAATATACTTATCCAATAGGCAGAATAGTTATATATATGATAAAAACATCAATCATGCAAAGGTGGAACCAATCAACCAAAATGTACGTGTAACAGAAATTATCTAGGCATAATAAAAAATTAGAAATTATTCAGATTACAACCCAAATTGAAACAAAAAGAATTGAAATACACAAGAGAGATAGAGGCTTGAATCTTCTGAGGAGTCATACTTTGGCTGCTTTTCCTTCTTTGGCTAAGTAGTAGGAGAGGAAGGCTTAGTCTCAGTTTCTTTTGAGTTTGGTTCATGCGAGGTTATCTTCTACTTTTCAGCAACATCAACTGTAGACTGAACTAAATTATGGTACTTCTGTTGGTTTCTAATCCAAACTCCTTTTTCCAACTTGAACCCACCTTTCTTCAACCTATGTTGTAATAACCCTAAAAATGATAGTCCAAACTAGTATTTTCAGGATGCGCTAGATTTTATTTCTTGTGGTGTTTATTTTCTCTTATTACATACTCCCTCCGTCCCAAAAAGATTTGAACATTTCATTTTCAGTATTTAATCTATCATTTTGCTTCTTCAACATTTTAATGTAAAAAGTTAAATAATTTATATGCAAATGATAATTCAATATTTCTAGTTTCTAAATTTAATTTTTTTAAGGAAATTCTTCCTAATAGTAATTTGAGTCAAACACACTACCAAAAGTCAAATGCTTAAAACAATTTGGGACGGAGGTAGTATTCTTTAATATTTTATGTAAATTATATTGTTCTAGTCTTTTATGTTGTTAACTTAGAATTTAAGTGGGGTTCTTTTGAGTAGTTAAGAGTAATTAGTTAATTAGACTTAGTAAATAAGTAATAATTAATTAAGTAAATATAAAAAAAACAAAAGAGTCGGCAAAATTTTCACCGGAGCCACCCATGCGTCTGACCTCCGCTTTTCTCTCCTCAACCAATAGTCAATCCTTCTTCTTCACTTCATCATCATTAACCCACCCTCTCCCACTCCATCTCCAACTATAACTAAGGAAATTAGAGAAGAAAGGAGCAGGAAAGCAAAGAAAAAGAAAAAGAAGAAGAGAAGCATAGGACTTTGAGCAAATCAGCCTTCATCCTCTCCCTCCATCTCCAAAATCTACCATCTTTAGCTCCACCACGAAGAGACGAAGCCAACCAACTCTCTTTCATCACCGGAGGTGGAAAAACGGAGGAGAACCAAGACAAAAATGATATCCAGCACAGACACCGGTTCCTCTCCAATGGAAGCTTTGTTCGTTGCGAGACCACCACCATCGCCACTCTCGTCCAACGATGCATCTTCTGGAGCAACAACCGCCTCCAGAAAGTGCAGTTGGCCACCGTCCGCCACTGTCTCCGCCATCCAGAACAAATTCCGGCGGAAAGCACGAAGAAGAAGAACTGGTACATATTTATAACTAGTGTTTTTCCCACTCGTGCTCTGCGATGAGGAATAAGTAAAAAATAGAAATGATGAATGTCAATTTCTAAGATTAAAGGTTTTTTTTCCTTGAATTTTGAGTTTTTCAATTTGATAATTGATATAAAATAGAATATTATAAGAGAAGTCGTATTAGGCATTTTAATTTTTGCAACACGACTCATTTTTATGGGAATTAACCGAAAATTTAAGGCTTCATCACTTCAGTAGATACGCTTTTTTTCACAATCTTTTAAGTGGATTAAAGTGAAAAAGGTAAAATTGAATCTAAGTATTTTCGTATTAAATATGTAAGGTTTGCATGAGTTTTTTTAAAGAAGTTTAGGCTTTAGGGTTAATTTTTTAAACTAAACTAAAATTCTACATACATGATCGAATAATCTTAATCTGATATGCATATAAACGTTGCTTTTATCTCAATTTGATTTTGTTACGATAAACTACTTTAATAAATAAATAAGTAACAATGAATTGAAAATAAAAAAATGTTTGAAGTAGTAATGTTTGAAACTAAACTAAAAATAGTAATGTTAAATATTTTTAAAACATTCTATTGTTTGTTCAAAAAAGTTAGAAAATTGAAATTTTGTTCATTTTTTTTTTTTACTATAGAATATCCATGTTTATTCATATATTTCATATTCAAAGAAACAATTTTAACCGAACTATAATGCAGAAAGAAGTTATGGACCTAAATAATTAATATGTCAAAATTGTACGACCAAAGAATTAATAAAAAGAAATGTATATAACCAACATACAAGAAGAAATGAAAAAAAAAAAAAAAAAGACCAAAACATAAAAGCGAAAAAAATGGGCTAAAATTCAAAAGGAATGAAAGAGGGAAAAAACAAAAATTGCATTTTTCATTTACTGATCATAAAACTTAACAGATGTATATATATAGTAAAATTTAAAATGTTGGGGTCAATTTGCTAAAAAACAGATTATGCAAGGAGAAGAGGGAAGTTAATCCCTAAATAAAGAGAAAACAAAAACAAAACAAAAAAACAAAAAAACAAAAAAAGCGGAAGAGACAAAAGGAGTACTATTCATTACGATGACAAATGTTAGTATGTATAATTATTTTTTGGGGAAAAGTACAACTTAGGTCCTTTTCCCCCTACTTTCCCCTTCGTTTTAGTTAAGCCCTCCAGTTGCATTAGGTGTCCATTTCAGCCACCTGTTTAACTTTAAAAGCTTTTATTTTAGGCACTAAAGCTATACTTTTTAGTTATTTCTTTTAAAATATTTATTGTTTTACTTTTTCTAAGCATGCTGACTTTTCTTTTATTTTTTTTATAATTTGTTTTTCTTTTTACAAACTTTATTTTTTGTCTCTTTTTATTTTTAGTTGTAAAAATTACATTTTCTAACTTTGAGTTTTTGTTTATAAATCCTTGTTAGTGTTTTATAAACTTTATAAATTTTTATTTTCAACCTTTTATTCTGTTTAAAGTATTAAATATTATTTTCAGTGCATAAAAATATTTTCTTATGCATAAAAATTAGTTGTTATGCCTAAAAGCCCTTAAAAAATTCCCGGACTTTTCTTTTTACCCAAACCTTACCTTGAACCATTGTAAGCCATTAGAAAACCAGAAAAGCCTGCATTCTTTTTTCATAAATTTTACGAGGCCAGTACCGGTAAGCTTTCACTTGCAGAATCTCTTATAATATTTCATTAAATTCTTGTTGTCGTTAGGTTCTCTATCTCAAGCACCAACTTGGACCGACATTCTCGGTCATTCCTGATCTATGGCTGACACTTATTCCCGACTATATCCAAGTAAGGGGTAGTGTACACGTTTTCATTAAAGTTCTCTTCCGTGTTTATAAATAAGATACCGAATAATGAACTCTAAGTTAAATACTCGGTTAAATTCACAAAGTGATGAATAGGTAACCCGGGTAGTGTAATATATTAATTTCTTGATTCATGAAGTATAATTCTTAGTTATGTATTTCGGGTTACAACTTTAACTATGGTTGATGTTTGAGTATTGTATGGTGATTCGTGTATGCAACCGCTAGTATCATGTTAGGACCGTTATCTTAAAGGAAACTCGTTAGTATCATGCTAGGACCGTTAATTGAACTTCGCTAGTATCATGTTAGGGCCGGAGAGTCTAAATGAATCTAGTATCATGTATAGATCCGATGTACGCTAGTACCATGTTTTAGGCCGCAAAATGATTATGACATGTTTAGGATTTTCATGCTTAGAACCATGAAATTTGCGTAAAGCCGGTAATGAAATACTAATTAGGCATGAAACCAACAGATAAAAGGTTTTATTAAACAACTCACGAGCTTGAGAGATGACATAAGCAAATTTCAACTAACTAATAATTGATTGCGATGACATCATTCAAGTAACAAGATATAAAGTTTAAAAGTAGAATGCCTAGGTCATGACATCACATTAAAGAACTAATAGAAATTTAGGTGACATGCATCACGAACG
>JBBYHH010263147.1:0-21660 GCA_038382905.1 Daphne laureola
TGCAGGTTTAGGCTCTAAGTAACTATTAGATCGCCTTAAAAACCTGAACAACGCGTTAGAAATCTAAGTATAGAAAATTTTTAAGTTGGGCGGGTTTCAATAAACCGCAAACTCTGACGAACTCAGTTCAGACGTCACCAGCCGCCTTAAGAAGCCGCTTCCGCACAGTAACCGCCTGACAACATGGTGGTGGTGGTGACAGATAAACTAAAGGCGAGGTTAGTGGCCAAATGATACTCACAAAAACATGGGATTGATTACACTGAAGTGTTTGCTCCAGTAGCTAGGCTTGATACTGTCAGAGTAATAATCTCAATTACTGCAGATAAAGGCTGGGGGGTATTTCAGTTGGATGTCAAGTCTGCTTTCCTTCATGGAGAGATTGGTGAAGAAGTATATGTTGAGCAACCGAGAAGGTATTAAGTAAAAGGTAAAGAAGAGAAAGTCTACAAACTGAGAAAGGCCTTGTATGGTCTAAAACAAGCCCCCAGGGCCTAGTATAGCAGAATAGAAACATACTTCAGTCAAGAAGGCTTCAAAAGGTGTGACTATGAACAAACCTTGTTTACTAAGAGAAGTGAAGAAGGTAAAGTTTTAATCATCAGCATTTATGTAGTTGATTTGATCTTCACTGGTGATGATGACAGCATGATTAACTGTTTTAAAGAATCCACGAAGCAGGAATTTGACATGACAGATTTGGGGAAAATGAAGTTCTTCCTTGGAATATAGGTCATACAAAATGAAGAAGGGATCTCTCTATGTCAAAGGAAGTATGCGCTTGATGTCCTGAAAAGATTTGGCATGTCAGATTGTAAGTCAGTTCTAACTCCTATAGTTCGTGGTTCCAGATTGGACAGAGATGAAATAGGAAAGTCTGTTGATGAAACTCAATTCAAACAACTTGTGGGTAGCCTAATGTACCTAATAGTAACATGACCTGGCATGATGTATGCAACCTGCTTAATCAGCAGATACATGTCCAAGCCTACTGAATTACACTTTCAAATGGCTAAAAGAGTGCTTAGATATCTCCAAGGTACTTACAGCTTTGGAATTCAATACAAGAAAGGCTCTAAAATAGGTTTGACAATGTACTCAGACAGTGATTATGCAGGAGATAGTGAGGATACGAAGAGTACAAGTGGGTACATATTCTTGATGCATTCAGGGCCTGTATCCTGGTGTTCAAAGAAGCAACCTATTGTCACCCTATAAACAACATAAGCAGAATTTGTGGCAGCAGCTGTATGTGATTGCCAAGTTATTTGGATTCAAAGGATTTTACAGGAGCTTGGTCAAGATGAAGGGAAGAGTGTGAAGATAAACTGTAATAACAGCTCTACTATGAAATTATCCAAGAATCCAGTCCTACATGGAAGAAGTAAGCACATTGATATGGGTTACCACTTCCTCAGAAATCTCAGCAATGATGGAGTAATTTAATTGGTATATTGCAAGAGTGAAGATCAGGTGGCTGATCTACTCACCAAGCCACTCAAGGTAGAAGCCTTCTTGAAATTAAGGGCACTTATGGGAGTTAAGTTAATTGAGGTATAAACTAGCTGTAAGTGCTTACAGCTAGTTTAAGGGAAGGATTGTTAGGAAATAGCTTTACTCTTAGCTTATGTTTTAAGTCTGCAGGTTAGTATTAGTAGGGTAACTTGTAGAACACGCTTCTGTTAGTCTAATCCTGGTTTTAGCATGTTTCTTTAGTGTTTTAGTTCTAGTTGGTTTAGTATTTCAAGTAGCAGTAGGGTTGCATTCTTCTTGTGACATAAGTACATATTAAATCAATGGAAAAGGTGGAGTTTCCCACCATCTCGTTTTGTTCCAAGTTTTAGGGTTCTTTCTTCCTTCACAGTTCCTTCTTCATTTCAAGCTGACCAAGTTTAGGTAACTTCTTCTTTCTTGTTTGTTTTACTTTTTTATTTTAAACAATTCCGGCCACATTCGTGTGTATCTGAATAGGTTTCTCCATTAGTCTCCCCAATTGAAAGCTACTAGTACCTATTTCCAGTGAGAATCACTCCTAATAATTTGTGTTTTCCAAGAGTAAACTTTTTTTTGAGGCTTTTTTTTTTTTTGAATTTTTTTGTTTGCCTTTTGATTCTCATACATTCCACTGCACAAATCTCTCTGTTTTTATTTTTTTGTTTATATGAAACAAAATCTTATTACATTTCATGAGCAGTGCTTCTGGGCCTCGCATATGTTACCTCTGTATTATTTTGTTTTTGTTTCTTGGGCTGATCAACAACTATGTTGGCTGTCATATGTATTATTTTGTTTTTGCTTCTGGGCCTCGCATATGTTACCTCTGTATTATTTTGTTTTTGTTTCTTATTATGGAAAGGAGAGGACTTTTGGATACCCAAAATGCTGAGGGCACTGGAATCTGGAGTCAATTTGGAACTGATCTTCCTACTGTTATTTTTATTGATATAGCCCTGAGACTTCCGATCAAGTCCATTTTGGCTTGCAGATGTGTCTGCAAAACATGGAAGGAAACAGTTTCTGATCCCGAATTCGCTAAGCTCCACTTCAAAAAGTCAAAGCAGACCCTCATTCTTCACACCACTGAGCCAAATCATGTCTCTAGAACCCTCTACATGGTTGAGCTTGAAAACTACAACTTTGATTACACATGTAACACTAAATATTGTTTTCAAGAACATGTGTGTTAGGGATTCGAAAATGGTGCTGAATGCCAAACTTGATGCCTTGGCCAAGGCTAAGTTCCAGGGAGGTAGTAGAAGCAAACAATTGATGGCTACTGAGCCACATGATGATAAGTATTGCATACTCAATTCTTGCAATGGGTTGCTTTGCTTGAGTGAGCCAAAAGTGAGTAGTCCTGTTGTTGTGTGCAATCAGTTACTGGGGAGTACATGCAGCTCACAGGATCGACTAACTTTAGTAAAGAGACTCTACCCATCAATGCAGGGTTTGGATACTGTCCTAATACAAATCAGTACAAGGCAGTGAGGATATATAAAAAGGATGTTCCTGATATGGAGATACAAGGCATTAAGGATTGGAATGAATTTTTACTAAAAATGTTTCTGGCTAGGGTGGTTGCAGAGGTACAGACTCTTGGATCAGGATTGTGGAAAGAGGTTGCATCAGCTCCTAACTGTCAAGATGGTTTGGAATCTCCAACGTATCCTAACGGCAAAGTTTTTTGGTTGTATTACCCTTTCCATGTTTTGGGAGGTGAAGTTTTATGCTTTGATGTCAAAACTGAGCGGTTCAACTCAGTAGCATTGCATACTCTTTCCGAAAGAAAATGGGATCCAGATGAGACTACAATGGGAGTGTTAAGGGATAGTATTTGTAATTGTCATGCTTGAGATCATCTTCGTATCTGGTTGATGGAAGATGGTGCTAAAACAATTTGGAAAAAAGCCTTTTCAATTGATAGGGGGAAGGCAGTTGGCCAAAATACGGCTTCTATTATCCGATGAAAGTCTATGACAATGGAGTACTCATCTTCCATTAGGGGGTTTCAAACCTCATAGTTTTATGGTGAAAAAAAAAAAAAACAATCACCACGTGAAATTCATTGGTGAATTTGGATATTTTTCACTCTTTCCAAATTCGGACCTATGGTGAACTAACAAAAAGTGAATAAGAAAAATTCACTTTCACTCCTCTTTTTCACCTCTCTCTAGGAACAACACGGATCAGATCGCAATTCGTGAATCTTCTTTCTTCTTCTGGTGTGTTCACGACGGACGACTGGGGGAGGAGCCAACGACGGGAGCAGGAGGGAGAGGCCGGCGATGGGATGAGCTAACGGTGAGGATCGAGGATTCGATCAGATCTTCTTCTTCCCTCTTCTGGATCCTTCTATCAACAGGCATGGAGGATGGACGCGGGCTGGGCTGGCGAGGCGATGGCGAGCGACGGAGACAATGCACTGACGAGGGGGAGTTTTTGGGATCTTTCTTGATAATCCTGGTTCTGCTTCTTCTTGGATGCGGAGGCTTGGCGGACGGAGATGGAGACTGGTGGAGAGGAGCCGGCACCAAGGGCGACACGATGGGCGCGGCGCGGTGCGGCGAAGGCTGGATGGGGAGATCGCACTCCTTCTGACTCCTCATCTTCGCCTGGGCACGCGACTGAGATGGAGATCGAGAGCGAGGCTCACATCGACCAACCAAGTGAACGGACGCCGGCGAGATGACGGTGAGAGGTGAGCTGAGGAGTGTTACCTAGAACTGGCGTGTCTGGAGAGAGACGGAGATCGACAAAATAGGTCGGCCAGCTGGAATATGATGTGGACGGAGGGGGTTCTTCGCTCCGGCGAATCCCCGGGGTCTCTGCGATGAGAACTCGTCCTTTCTTCCCTCCTTGGGTTGAATTCAAGTGTTTCAAACTTAAAATCTTGTTTCTCACTAAACACAAATCACTAGGGAATTTCCCCAAAAATCACTAAATTACATTCCCCAAATTTTATAAGTTTGAACCCCCTAATGAGGTTGCCTTGTATAGTTGTACGTGAGTTTGTATAGTTGTATGTGAGTTTTGTGTGTTCCTACTTTTATATCTATAATGAAAATTGTTGCTCTGCAAAAACAAATTGGTGAAAGAGACATTATAAACGTAAATTATGGTTGCTGTTTTTTTTAGGTATGATTTTTATCTCCAATTTATAAAAATAGTATCTTTGTTGTGGAAAAAACGTAATTATGATGGTGAAAGAGACATGTTCAATTGTTGTTTACTCTTAGGCATTGTCTTAGAGTTCAATTTCTCTTTTTCCTCTTCTCTTTATGCGTTAAGAGTAAAAAACAATTATTTTCTTCTCTTTAAAAATGCTATCCTGATTTTATCAAAAAAACAAACAAAAAAAATGCTATCCTGAAATGCTTTTCTTCTCACTTATTTACTTGTTATTTAAAGAGATGGCTCAAAATGAATCTAATGCAACACCACTAACTCAAAATTCCACAAATGAATTGGACTCTAATGATGCAAGTCGGGATGTTCATGATTTTCTTGAGATTGTGTATACTACTAGACTATTTCATTTGGTTGGTTTTAAGAACCATATCTCTAATATTGATGAATTATTGGACTAATTGATTTGGTTTGATTTGCTTTATGAATCATTTATGTGTTTAAGGTTAAATGGTATACAGGTACTGTAAACTATATACATATATATAATCACCGGTACGTCTGAGATATCACCGATACACCGGTATTATCTCGTATCTTTCAGAAAACGGTACGATGACCGGTACGAGATTTAAAACATTGCTTCTCACCTCCTCCTATGTTCCTCCTACCACATCAATCTCTATGCTCTGCTGAATCCTGTTGTTTGGGTGATAGGTTTTGCTACGATAAAGGAGTCGTGGTTGTTTGCAATTGTGGTGGTTGTGGTGCATAGCTCGGTGGGACAATGAGACTTCCTGCTTCATCTAAAGCAGTAAGGCTCTGATTCTAGAGTAGACTTAGTTTTGAACCACCCTGGTGTGTTCATTCTTGTGAATTTTGGTTCCTTTCCAAATTTTTTGCTTTAGTTTCTAGTTGCTACTTTTGGTGTCTGGGGTTAGTATCTGTTTCTGTTGGTTGTCATGCTTCTCTTGATTTGGCATATTTATCTCTCTTTGTATGGTCATGATGAGACAATTTTTAGCTTATATAAAGCTATTATGGTGTGTCATGGTTGAGATTGCGGATAAATATTATTTCATCATGATATTCCTTGCTATTATCAAACCCGGTGGCTTTGCTGGAATTCGCTGTTTTGCTTGCTGAAGTGTCCCATAAAATCTGCAGGTTGATGTCTGTTGTGGTCTTGTTGCTTTTTTTTGCTTTTTAGATTTTGTCTGTGTCAGAAAACTAGATTTTGGGTGTTGTTTTTTCTCAGATTATTTGTCCTAACAATTGTTGTCTATCTTGATTTATATTATTTTATTTTAAAATAATAATAAACCGCTTTGCTCGAAAAAAAAGAAAAAAGACTTTGCATGCAAATATTTAGTTGTGTATACTGTTAATTACGTTATAGCATTAATTAAGTAATCGGTTCATGTAATTTTATGTGTCTTTTTGTGTCCATTGATACAAATAATTAATATTATTATTAACTTTTATTTTTTTTATTAAAACTGTTAAATTAATAATGTTAATAATTGTATTAAGGAATACAAGAGGGCTGTTTAAAAAAAAAAAATGGAATACAAGAGGGCTCTAAAAATTTAGATAACAGAACTCTATTAGTTGAACTCGAGCCCAACTGAAACCGAAATGTATGAGTGGGCTCGGGGTGCAGTGCAGCTCGTTAGTACCGCTATCACAGCTGAGGGTCTTTGGGCCAAATCGAATCCGTTACTAAAGTTGGGATATCCGATTCGGCATCCGGACCCGACCCGATTTCAGCAAGCTTATACCCGCATATACCCGCATATAAAATGCAAGTTTCTCTCCGGCGGGTCCGTCTCACTGAAACCCTCCCCTTTGTTTATCAACAGAAAGCGCCGGAGCTCAGTTCGTGGCAGCTAGGAAAGGAAGGAAGCTCACACCTCTCTATGGCGGCCATGGCTGAACTGAAGAAGCGCAAGGGCAAAGCTGGAGCGGATACAAAACCTAACAAAAAAATGAAAACTCAGAAGAATTCTACCCGTGGTAACAGAAAGGGGGATAAGTGGCAGAAGAGGCGCGGTCCTCGATTGCCGTCTGCAATGAGAAAGGAACTTGATCGTATCAACCCTAAGGTCCAAAACAGTGACGAAGAAATTGATTCTGATGAAGGAAATGAAGACGTTTATGAGTACGAGGAAGGGGTGCCTGAAGAGGACTCCCGGAAGAATCAGCGGTTCGACCGCGTTGACAACTATGACTACGAGCTTCCTGAGAATTTCGAGGTTCTTTCCTTTCACTTCTTTGAGTAATTTAAGTTAAATGGCTTTTTGTGATTGGTCACTGGAGTAACTTCGTTATTTTCTTTGTTAGCGCATTTGATAAAGTTAGGATAGAAACTAATGATAGTGACTTCATGGTTTTTCTTTTCTCCCAGGACGAAAATGTGCCATCAGAGGATGATGATGGCAGTGATAACGCTGAAGGAGGTGGGGATGAGTCTGATTCTGATGCCAATGGGGTGCAGGATGGTGATGAAAGGCACAGGAGGATGTTGCAGACAGTTACTGGATTGCCAAGTGAGGCCTTTGAAGGTAAGACTGTTGTTCTTCGTTGTTTATATCCGTAAGATGTTTAGCAAGCCAATTGTCTGGTAATATTGACTCATAATGCTAAGGATTTAGTTCCAGTTTGATTCTGCTAGGGATGTATTCAGTCTTCCATTCTGCTCTTGATATGTTGCTATCACTTGCATCAGTGTGAAGCTTTCTGCTTGTGCATTCAACTTTCCCTCTAAATTGATCTTTATATTTTATTCCGTCGTCCAAATGTGTTGTCACTTTTAGCCTTTTTGTATAGATTAAGTTATTCTTTGGTTATCAACCCATTTTACATAAATTTCCACGATTCCATCATTACCCTCTTCCAAACTCATTCTCACCCCTTCCAACCCATTCCCTAGACTCTTTGAGTGAGTGCATTTGTAAGGGTAAAAGTGGACTAAATTAAAACAAAAGTGGAAAAGGGCCATTTTATTTGGGACATTTTTTTGTTGTTGATGTTGTGACAATACGTTTGGGACGGAGGGAGTAGTATTTTGCATTACGCTGTGTTGGGGAGTTTGTGGGTATGTCTAATCTGTTGGGATTTTGGGAAACCTTAATTGGTGGGATTTGTGGTGGCTCTTCGAGATTGGGCATATGGTGATTATATCGAGTTGTTGTATTGGAGTTTCTACCCAATTCTCTGATTGAGTTTAGGGGTTATTGTAATTTTATTTCTTAATAATAATACAAAATTGTTGCCTTTCAAAAAAAAAACAGGCTGTGTTCGTTAAAAAAAATTGTGAAGAAAAGTTGGTGTTTTCGAAAAGGTGGATTTGATGTTTGTGAGAGAAAAAGTTGGAGGGAAAGGTTGATGTTGAAAAATGCGATAAACAGTTTGTGAAGTGGATTGTTGAACACAACCTTAATCTTGTGGTAAGTGGAACTCCGGTAATGTTTACAATGTGATCTTGCTCCTCTGGCAGGAAAAAAGAAATCAGGTGATGTTTTTGTGTCAGAATCATATCCAGAGTCAGAATTCAATCCCACCCATGATGTTTTGCACGGTAATGGCCGCATTACTATTCAAGACCTTATGGAACCTCTACAAGGCAAATCTGGAATTAGCAGACTTAGAAAACGGATGCAGCATGTGGAGAAAGCATCTGCATCGATTCAAGCACCCCTGCCAATGTCAGAACAAGCAAAGTTGGAGAGGCAGGCGATATATGAACAGTCCAAGGAAGATATCACCAAATGGGAAGGAATTGTCAAACGGAATAGGGAGGCATCTACTCTTTACTTCAATGAAAATGTGGATTTAGGGTTTTCAACTGTGGGTGCAATAGCTTCTAAGTTTCAACCAAGAACTGAATTTGAGAAGAAAATGGCATCATTGGTTTCTGACAACAAGGTTTCAGAAGCATATAGAGAAGATGGCTCCAAGCTTTTAGAATTGAATGAGGTATAACGTTTTGGAAAATTCTTTCATTCTTAGTCATTCCCATCTGCATTTATCTGCTCAAAACATTTTTCAGCGCTTGCTGACGAGTATATTCCTCTACTGCTGGGTTCTCTATATTTCTTGGCTCGGACTAAAGCAATTTAAAGGTTTGTTACAGTTTAGCATGAGATTAGATATCTAATCTGGAAAGAAGTTCGAATTGTTTTTTTCCCCTTCTGTTTCTCTTTCTCTCCCTTGTTTTTTTTTTCCCGTTTTAAATAGTGATTCTCTTTGCTTTGGTTGATGGTTTGCAGGTATCCGTTGAAGACTATATGAAGGAGCGGAATTACATTGCTAAAATGCGCAGCATCCTTTTTCATCATGAGATCAAGAGAAAACATATAAAAAAGATCAAGTCGAAAACATATCATCGATTGTCAAAGCGAGATAGATTGAAAGCGGCATCTGCTGAAATTCTGATGGATCCTGAGGCAGCTAAAGAGCAAGCAAGGAAAAGAGAAGTTCAACGAGCCAAGGTAAGGGAAATCTGCAATTGAGTCCCTTTTGAAGCCTATAGTTCAAAGCATTTTGTATCATTCTTTTTCTTAGTATATTTTGGTGCTTTCTTCTTTAAGTTCTCCTTTTATTTGAAGAAAATGCTTAAAGTTAAAATTTGATGCAGGAGCGCATGACCTTGAGGCATAATGGTTTCTCAAAGTGGTCAAGGCGCATTGTTGAACGTGGTTTGGATACCCAAGATGAAGGTACACGAGCTGCTATGGCTGAACAGTTTCACCAGCATGCTCTTTTGACGAGAAAAATGGATACCATTAATGATAGCAGTAGCAGCAGTGATAGTAGCAGTGATGAGGATGAAAGGGAATCAAATGTTTCAGATAAGAATAGGATCTTAGCTGAAGCTAAAAAGAGGACACTCAAGTTATCTGAGGATGATCATGATGAACTTCCTAAGTCAGGCTTGCTTTCTTTGCCTTTCATGGTAGCCATTGATTTAAGCATCATTAATTTTTCTTTAAATTGTTAGTGCTTCATATTCTTTTGTTATTTCATGGAGTTAATGGATGTTGTCTTTATTTATCCCTACTTTATTATCTTTATCACAGGTACGCGGGATGAAGAAAAGAAAGGATGAGGCTGCTGAAGAGGCTAGACAAGCTGTTAAGGAGTATGAGCAATTGGAAAATGCAGATGGGGGAGTATCTGGAGAGGGAACCAGAAGTGGTAAAATGGTCTTTGGCATGACCAAACATGAGGTTCTGGGGTCTAATGCCTCTTATAATGTGGATAAAAAAATGAAAATGGATAATTTTTATAGTGATAGTGACAGTGGTGAGGATATCGACCCCAATAATGATAATGACGCTAGAAGAGTGAATGATTTTAAGAAGGTGGATGGAACTAGTAATGTTCCTGAAGATTCCAGAAACCATCAGGAGTCTGTCTTTAAGGTCATTTTCTGTTTGTTTTCTTTAGGTTTTGGCATCTGTCTGATTATGATTCCTTTAAGCTTGACAAGCTTTTGGTCATATGGTCTACAGAACTTTGATGATATTATTAGAGATCCTGGTCCCAATACAACATACGAGGTTTCTATTTTTGCAGAAGGCGAATGGAAAAAGGTTGGTTTTTTTCTTTAATCTGCATTTGTTTTTGTTTTTGTTTTTGTTTTTCCTGCTTCACTTCAGTGCAGTTGAATCTGATCATACTTGGATTGTACAGATGAAAAGTGGGAAGAAGGCAAATAATGATGTCAAAGAGTCTTCAAATGTTGTGGAGCCTGTTTTTAGTGATAAGGACTTGGAGGTACATTATAACCCTTATATGTGTCTTTTCCCTGGGGTAGGTTCAAGGCTTGGTACTTGTATATAACTATGTACTTGTTCGATCTCTACCATTGGGAACTCAGGATGGACAAGAAAGTGATTCGGATAGTGAAGTGCACAATATGGTTGATGGCATTTTGTCCTCTGGACCCAAAGAATCTTATGTGCTTCCATCACAAGCAGAGCTCATCCGGCAAGCTTTTGCTGGTGATGATGCTGAGCAAGAATTCGAAAAGGATAAACAGGATATGTTGAATGAGGAAATTCCTGAACCTGAGAAGCTGGTTTTACTCCCTGGCTGGGGTCAGTGGACTAATGTACAGGAAAAGAAAGGTTTACCATCATGGATGCTTAAAGAACATGATGATGCAAAGAAAAAAAGGGAAGCAGCTCTCAAGAATAGAAAAGATGCTCGTCTAAAAAATGTGGTCATCTCCGAGAGGCTGGATAAGAAGGTTATTGCTCTTCTCATCTTTATAACTTCATATTGTGCTTAACATGGACATTTTTGTGTGTTCCCCACTCAGTTTAACACCATAGATATAACTTAATTTGACTTTGCAATAATATAAGTGGTGTAAATATTACTCAATTGATACAATAAATTCTTGAAGATTAATGTTCAACCACTTTCAATGAATGGATATAGGTTCTTGCTACCCATATGAATCTTCCCAACCTTTCTCATCTCTGTCTGTGTATTGTTTGTTATTCTTGATGTAAAGCTGAAAGGATGCTGTGATTGGTAAATCACGTTTATGGATTGTTGTGAAAACAACTATTATCATGCTCTCTGAAGTTAGCTGTGTTTCACTCTTGTAGGCTGACAAACTGTTAATTAAAAATTTGCCATATCCTTTCACATCAAAGGCCGTTTATGAGGGGAGCATGCGTGTTCCCATCGGTCCTGATTTCAACCCAGAGAGGATGGTAGGAGCTATCACACGGCCTGAGGTGAGTTTCTTACTTTACACTAGGAATATGTCTCTATTTGATGTATCCCAGATAAACATTTGCCTGTAGATAATGATGTTTTAGAGGATCGTTTAATAGAAATACGGACGTGCATTATTTCCTACATAAGAGTATATGTTATTGTGAGCAGCAGCTACTGGTTATATTTATTGTTCAGCGCTTCGCTGGTTCGTAATCTGGCCTCTGGATAAATGATGCAGGTTGTGAAGAAAGCAGGTAGGATGATTAAACCTATCCAGTTCGAGGAAGTGGATCCACATGAAAAAACAGATGACCACAAGAGCAGTCATAAACAGAGGGGTAATAATAAAAGAGGCAAGAACCACAAGAAGTGAATACTTGCCAGGCCTGTGCCATCAATTTCGGTTCATGATTCTCTGAAATGTATTTGAGTTTCTGCTTTTAACCGTCCTGGACGGTTGATTTATTGTATAATGTGGTGCCCTTATTTGTAGCCGATTTACAGAAAAATCTGTGATGAGTTTAGAATGAGATGATGCTCTCTTTACTGGCAGTGGCGGATCTGAGTGGTGTCAATGGACATCATTTAATAAATACTACAAAGCCATGTCCCCACTCAAAAAATAATATAGACATCATTATTATAATTAGATAATTATCAAGGAAAAAAATTAAATAAATGAAAGGAAAAACTAAATTTATGTGTATAAACTGATATAAATATTTTTTAGTCTAAATTTTCATAGAGTTTAATCATAAGAAAATTGGATTTTTATAAATGAAACAAATTGTATATGACATGCACAACATTCAACAGAATTCCTGAATCCTTTACTGTTTAGTGATATCTGTTGCCATCATCAATACAAATACTCCATTCCAAATAATGCTAATCTTTTGTAACTAATGCTAATCTTTTGCCTTCTTTAAAATTTTGTAACTAATGCTAATCTTTTGTTCTTTTGGAAAGATTTTTCGAAGTGTTATTTTCTAGAAAAAAAAAAAGTGGGAAATTTGGGAGAAGAAAAAGCGGAAAGGGAAGGCTGTCAAAAATAGCGAGTCTCAAGGAAATAGAATGTACCTTGCACCATATCGGACTTCTAGGTTGAGGGTCCCGGTAGTCGGTTCTTCTGTGTTTTCGGTTCTCAGTTCTCCTCAGTACTCGGTTCTTGGTTCTCCTGTTCTATCCTGGACCCTGGTGGAAAGCCACAAATCCGTCAGTTGTCGGGAATACTAGTTGTCGGGTTTAGAGCTTTTAATGTTACTTGTCTTTGAAGGGAGAGGGAAGTGCTCTATTTATAGATCCAAATGTCCATCATTGCTTGGTACAGAGTGGGCAGTTCACAACACGTGGCGTGATGTGAGGGGAGACTCCGCAGGAGGAGTGACACGTGGTCCGAGGCCGAGAAGGGACCGCGGTCTCTCGGTCGAGTTTATCGGGGGTCTCCGGTCTAGAGTCGTGACTCCCAGAACGATTAGAATGCGAAGCAGGTCACCGTGATCCTCAATTTCTGATACGGCCTCGGTGTCTGAGTAGGCGTGTCGATGATCGAGAAATTTAATAGAGGGTCCACCAAATGGGAAGGAAGGAAACGATTAGAGGACTGGAGGAGCAACTTGAGTAGAGAATTGGAGAAATTGGAACTTCAAAATAATATTTAAAAATAGAGTGAAAAAAAGAAGGGGAAAAAAGAGAGGAAGAAGGCGGCAACCTGAAGAGATAGATCTGAGAATCTTTCATTGCACCGTGAACTTAGAGTAGGTTAAGTCTTTTAGTTGTTGTAGATAAAATATGAAAAGACTCATCATATTAGTTTCTCATTTCATCCTTAACCCATTACTTTTATACATGACAATAAGATCACTCTTCAGTCTTCACTCTTCATTGAATGAAAAAATAATTATCCAACCACCAGCTTAATAAACGGTTAAACCGATTGAATCTTAGACCAGTAGTTCAACGGTTTGATATCCGGTCCGGTTTTTAAAATCATAACTAAAACTTATGAGTAGATCATAAACCGGTCAAAATCATCTACATATAACCCATCAAGACTTGTTAATCAAAATATAAAGAGCTACCTATAGTCGAGAGAGGCGAGAGATCAAAGATTGAGCTTCCGGTGAGGACGAGACGAGGCACAAACTGCTAGACTTAGTCAAGTCGTTCTTACAACAACTTCGCGGACGTGATCAAGCAGCTTTTGCCATGAACACCGGAACCGTTGTTCTTCTAGTCACGTGAGGCAACAAGAGAGGTGAGACCGTGAGAGGTTAGGGTCTTAGGGATTTTTAGAATGTTCAAATGTTGGTCTGAATGCGAGAAGAGTTGATCTGAGGAGGGGAAGAATGGACTTGGTCAAGTCACAAGTGGGATGTGGTTGCTTCGTGGGTTAACGTAGGACTTGAGTTGGGTGTAAAAGTGGGCTGGACTTAGTTAACTAGTAATCTAGCATTAGTATATGGTTTGGCGGTTTGATGTGATCCGTAAAGCGGATATCTTCAATGTGAATACCGTTTATCAATCACATTATTATATGCATTGGTCAAACTGACGGTTATGTAAAAAAATGAGTAAATTCTTTTTATAGTCATGTAAAAAGAATTATTATCTTATTCCTGTCATATTTTAAAAATTTGTCATGCTATAGTCATATTCAAGTATTTTATATTCCATTTAAGTTTTTTTTGTCCATTTTTACTGTTACTTTTGACGAATTTCACTAAAATGATCATTTTATCATTTAATTTTTTTTTCCACAAGTCCCTGAACTTTCATTTCCCCAATTGTTTTGTCTCAAATTTTTTGCACACCTCCACTGCTCGACCCATCGTCGGTCTCATCCCGGCCCTTTCATGTATACGCTAGAGCACCACACAAACCAACCTCTTCACCGCCGCCTCTTCCACCCCTCCCGCCGCAATTAGCCGTCGGTCCACCGCCTCCATCACGCGCCCTTCTCTAAACCTCTGGCTCACGATCTTGGAATAGTACTGCCATTTTCTCCGACGATGATCCCCACCCTCTTCAATCAGGCTCATGTTTCGGATTCCTTCGATCATCTCTAAAACTACCACCCCGTAGCTGTAGATGTTGGATTTCTCTGAAGCGTCGCGCTCCAGGAGCCACTACGGCGCTACGTATCCTTTGGTTCCTCTGATTGTTGTTACCACTCTGCTTTCATATTTTCTCATGAACTTCAATAATCCGAAATCAGCAACGATTCCTCTGTAATTTTCCTCCAATATAATATTTTTTGGTTTTACATCAAAGATGCAGGATTCTAGATCTACTGTTGTACGACGTCGGCGAAATCGTGGTGCCCGGAATGGCTTTACTCGTCGCCTTCCAGGAGCGCCTCGTCTATGTCCCGGTTCTTCCGGATCTAACCAAGAGCTACCCGATTATGTCTACCGCCTCTACTTCATCTACGAGGACGTCTGGCTCTTATCCTCTGACAGTGTCCGCCTCCATGCCTGGTTCATCAAGCTCTTCCCTGACTGTCGCGGTAGGTTACTTCCCGATCCGCTTTTGCTTACAGCTATTCAATGAAATTGGTTTCAGGTGATTGAGATTTTGGACTAGTTGGAATTTTTGGGGTTTTGAGGTTTTCAACTCTGATGCAAGGTGTTTGGGAAATTGGATGAAGTTAGAACCGCATCGAGGTTGTGTAGATTATTCTAATATGTTGGTGAATTGGGATTTGCTACTTTTCTAATACTTGACCGGTGTATAACTAGTCCGACTGATTCTGTGTAAATCTAGCTCTGATGTACATTGAAGAAGATGATGGAGCTGAGCAAGAGCAAAATTTGATATAAAAAAATTGGGGAAATGAAAATTTGGGGACTTGTGAAAAGAAAATTAAAAAGTAAAATAATTATTTCAGTAAAATCCGTAAAAAATAACAATAAGAATGGACATAAATGATTTAAATAAAATACAAAACCCTTTGAATATGACTATAACCTCACAAGTTTTTAAAACAATTCGACTATTAAAGGAATTTACTCGGAAAAAAATCCGCAACCGTTAAACCACCCCACCGCAATGCCTTGACGGAGGAACCACAATGACGGTATTTCACTTACATTCAAGATTAAACCCTAAGCCCTAAGCTCTCGGACGAGGACCATTCAAGAAGACTTTCACAGTGGGGGAGGGAGCGTGAATAGGAATGAGATGTCGGAGAAGGCAATAGTTGAAAGGCCCTCAAAGATAGCAAAAACCGTAGATCGCAGCTGCAGCGAGTTGGAAGAGGAGGAAAGAGCAGATGCAGCAGCATCAAGCATGAGCCACAGGCCAGCCATCCAACGCTATTTAGTTGCTATTCAGTACATAGGAACCCGTTTTTCTGGCTCCCAGCAACAGCGAGATTGTCGCACCGTCGTCGGCGTGCTAGAGGTTCTCTCTATAGTCTATACTTAAGTGATTATTCGCGTAGAAACTTAAGCCCTGCCTTTTCCCTAACTGTTTTATGGAGATTCCTTCTATTAGTTTCTTACTTCAACCCTGTCACTCTTCACGTTTTCTTGCTTCTGGAATGCAAATGCGTATTTGTCTCTATCTAATCTGATAGTGTCTTTTTCTCCTCTCTTGTGTTGGTGCCGTATTAATTTTGGGTTTAACGTCTTAATCTAGGAGGCTTTCCGCAAGTTTATTGGCCAGCCTGTTTCGATTTTTTGCTCCAGTCGCACAGTAAGTTCACTTTTGGCCTTCTGTGTCATCTTCAACCACACACTCACATTTTGCTTAATGGAATTAAAGCAGGGGAAAAAAATTCCCACCTGGTCAGTTTCATCTTTATTGTCCAAATCTTCGCGGCTACTTGGTTAGCAGATTCTATAATCCATGAGAAATTAAAATTTAGAAAAAATGAATAACGGAGAGCAAGAATCCATTAAGTGAGAAACCTTAAAATTCTATGTTCGGTTCAAAACTCGTCAAGAATAAGGATTTTAGCAATTTTATGTTTGACTAAGTGGAAGATTATAGTTATTGCTTTTTGAATTTTTATAATGCTCTTCTTATACACTACTATCTCTTGAAGGATGGATTTCTAGAATACCAAGGTTGAGACAAGGATTATGTCTCCTTCTACTTTGGGAAGCATGGACTTTTTGCACCAAACCCTCAATTAGTGTATTATGTAGCATTTTGTGTCATCATTCCACACACTGGAGTATGTTATTTCTAGAGTTTATGTGAATTAGTTAATATCCTATTTCCTTGATATGACTTCTCAATGCCCGCTCTCCTGTTTATCAATTCATGTCATCAATGTTGATGCTCACACTTGTACATTGGTTTGGTCTTACTTTCTAGTTTCTAGTACCTCATACCTATACACAGGATGCAGGTGTCCACGCTCTCTCAAATGTTTGCCATGTTGATGTTGAACGTATAAGCAAAAGGAAGCCTGGTGAAGTGGTATACTTCGTCACCGAAAGTATATTTATATGCAATAGGCTTCTAGTGGTTTTTACCATAATAGCTAGGTTTACATTGCTGCAAGAAGTATGCCCTCTACAGTAGTATTTATTGTTTGTCTTTAAACTGAATCTATATTCATTTGTGATCTTTTTTCCTTTCTCCTTTTTGGCTGTTGTCTAGAGTTAAGACATTATCAGTGTCTTCACACTGTTTCTATACTTCCCTGCTTTCACTTGCACTAGATATTCTTGCTCACCTGGCATAGAGTTATAAAGGTGTGATGCAAATATGCAACTCATAGATTATTATCCTTTTCCTTTATTGGAAAATGCAGTTACCACCTCATGAGCCTGCTGTGGTTAGAAAAGCTGTCAACCATTTTCTAAAGGTGTGGCTTCCATTGATCAGCTCATCTTCATCTTCTCTCTCTCATATCAAAATTGAGCTAATACCAGTAGTAGAGCCAGCATTATTTTGATCCATTTGCATGATATGTTTCCAAACCTTACCATTATTACCATCTTCATAGTACACCTTAGTTTTAACAAATTTGGGATTGGTGGCTTCAGCTATAATGTCAATTAACTTCAAAACCCATTCTTACACTATAATGTCATTCAAGATTAAAGTGGCAGTATTTGTTGTTGGATGTTCTTTCTGATGCAACCTTCTTGTGAGGGAGTAATAGGATGATTTTGTGTTATAAGATGGCTTTCTAAACCCATCATTGTAAGGTTTCCCACTTGCATGGAAAAGCAACATTGGGTGACTATGAATGAAAATAGTCTAGTCATGTTTGATTGGAAAGTTGATTGAGGGATAATATGAGATTTTGTCTTGCATGGTCTCCTTCTTGCAAAGTTGTACAAAATAGATATGCTTTTATGATTGCAAACATATGTTTGCTAGTTTAAAATTTTAGTAGTAAGGATAAAGATGGGGCTTGCGCTTTCATCATAGAACGTTGATAAACCCTAAAAATGTGGGTATCAAATATTTTCGGTTAAATTTATTCTGTCCAAGATACTTAAAAAGAAATAATTGTCTCATAAAAACTTCATCATTGGAAGTTGGAGGATAATCAGGTAGTTAAATAATCTAGAGAGCTATTGATTAGCTATGTTATCTGATTGTTCAGTGTGTCCTGACTTATTTTTAATGAGCTTTAAATGTCTGAAGCATGAAGGTGATGTTATGGTGATTGATGTCCGAGCTGTGCCGACTAATTTTCATTCGAGATATCAAGCTCTGGAACGCACGTAGGTATTCTTGAGTCTCTTTTAGAGACTTCAAGTGGAATTTTCTCTAGTTCACTGCTATAGGATTCTCCGAGGTTCATACCGAAGCTTAATCTGATGTTCCAGCTTCCATTGTGTGCCTTTCCATTTATATGAAATTCAGCTTGTCAACGCTTCCCCCTGTATAACTTAATTACTACATGCATTACTTAGGTACTTCTACTTCTTGCTGTCCGGCCCCGACTCTTTATCAATCTTTGAAAAAGGCCGAGCATGGCATGTACCTGGAGAACTTGATCTCTGTGCAATGCAGGTTTGCTGGAGATTGTGTTTCTCCATTCTTTTCAGGAATTAACTCACTAGATAAAGGGACATAATATTTTACCTTTTTTACAGGAAGCATGCAAGGTTCTTGTTGGACAACATGATTTTAGTTCCTTCAGAGCAGCTGGTTGCCAGGTCAGTGCTTTGCTTGCTAGGAATTCACATTTCTTCACTTGTTTTGCTTTTATCTGTCTGGATGCTCATCGATAAGGTTGATCATTTATAACTGAGCATCTCTTTGACCAAAGAAGCTGTGACTGTAGGCCACGTCACCCATCAGAACTTTGGATGAGCTCTATGTTTCCAACGTGCCATCAACTTCATATTATCCATCAATGATGGAGAGGCAACTTGGTAATTTAAGTTCAGAAAATATTTGTCAAAGCTTGAGAGAGTTTGAAGATAATCTACCTGTGGGAACCCCCTCTAACAATGCTAACACAGCTGGCTCCAATGGTCAAACTAATCAAGAATTTGGCATGAGGCAAGGCCATCGCTGCTTTGTTGTAACGACATGTGCACGTTCATTTCTCTATCACCAGGTTTGTCTTAAATCCGTTATATTGTTTGCTATTGAAAAGGAAAATTAGGGGGTGAGAAGCTTTCAAGTTTACTGAAACTTCCATGATCACTTTGTAGTCTTGAAGTCTTGTTGTTCATGAGATCCAGTTGGTTAAATTTTTGTTGAGATGCGTTCATTTTAAATTTAATATGGCCATTTGCACACTAACGAGCACATCATCATCAAACAACATCTTAATTCCAACTATGTTGGGGTTGGGTGCATGAAGTTTTTAGTGGTAGTTAATTACTAAAAATTAGTTGACGCTATAAATTCATGCAAAATCATAGTGGAAAAGTTCTACACCGGATGCCCTTCCTGTCACACTCTTCTTACGAAGGAATAATGAGATGAAGTTTCTCACTTGCATGGAAAATATTATGAGACGACAATAGGGGGTTTCAAAGTTTAAATATGGATGAAAAAAATTTCACCTCGTGAACACAAATTTCAGGATGAATTAGAAAAATCTAATTCACCCACTGAACTTTGAGGATCCCGTATTTAACTCAACAAGCGAATATCTCGCATCAGCATAAGAAACCCAGAAAACCAAATCTGTAAACGTTTATATCATCGGCTCGCTTATTGCCAGGTTTCATACATACACCAAACAGATCTGTAAGGTGGTATAGAAATTAGCAGAGAACTGAAGAATCCGATGAATGGGTCAGTAAGAAAACGACGATCAAACTGAACAAATTGGAGAAATCAAGCTTACAGTTGAGACGACGATGAAGATGCTGTGTTGTGTTGTATGGCGTACTAGTTTCTAGAACGATGATGATCTCCAACAACGACTCGTTTCTCCTCTCCAACGACCGGTGGTTGGTTGCCGGATCTGGACAAGATTCCCATCGTTGCTTGCTTGCTTCCTCGCCGGAACAGCCGTAGCGTCGCCGCCGTTGATCCGCTTCTCTTCTTTCATCGGACTGGAAAGATGCTCAGGTCATAGGACTTGGCGTCGGACTTGATGGCGTTGGTGGCCATCGTTGCTGGAGATCCGTCTCCACCGGAGGAGAAGTTGATCGTCGTTTTTGGTCTGAGAGCAGCAAGCAGAGAAAGGCAATAGACGAGCACAAATCTGGTCACTACTAACTAAATCACTTTTGATCCGAAAAACTTTTGGTGAAAAAATAGGAAACTTAACGTGAAAAAAAGATGATGAAAAAAAAAAAACTCACTCCCAAATTCTTATATTTGAAGCACCCTATTATATACGTAGAGATACTGAGTAAAAAGAAAGAAAGAAGAAAAACTTATCAGGGCGCGTGTTAACATTTCCCTTTAACCATTAACTTATTCTGTTAATTCTTGAATAGCACCCGGTAACTTCTAACTTCTAACACTTTTACCCCCGACGTTTTAAAAGTATGCCTAAAGCAGCGGTTAACCTTAATCACTCCTCCCCTTCCCCTTCGGTAGCAAATTCACCGTTTCACAGAAGAAATTTTCCTGTGAACTCAACGCAACTCCGAACTTCGCACAGAGGAAGGCATCAATGGCGACGGCGCCGGCGCAACCCCACCACCCGATGTCGCTGGAAGAAGTCCGAACGCTATGGATAGGCGACCTTCAGTTCTGGGTCGACGAAAACTACCTCACCTCCTGTTTCGCTCCCACCGGCGAGGTATTTACCGCTTCAAATCCAATTTGGTTTAGGGTTTCTTAGAATCTCTTTACCCGATTAAGTATCTAATTGGGTATGAATTGAGAAGATCAATTTTAAGAAAATAGGACGAGTTGCCGCGTGGTTAAGCTTGTTTCTCTGTTTTTTTTGTTTGTTTTGTTTTTTCTACTGTGCAGCTGGTTTCTATTAAGATTATACGTAACAAGATCACAGGCCAGCCTGAGGGGTATGGTTTTGTTGAATTCATGTCCCATGCAGCTGCAGAAAGAGTTCTGCAGTCTTACAATGGGACTGTAATGCCTGGAACTGAGCAGCATTTTAGGTTGAATTGGGCTTCTTTTGGTATTGGAGAGAGGCGTGATGCTGGGCAGGAGCATTCTATATTCGTTGGTGATCTGGCCCCTGATGTTACAGATTATCAGCTACAGGAGACATTCCGACCGCATTATCCGTCTGTCAGGGGTGCTAAGGTTGTCACTGATCCTGCCACAGGTCGCTCAAAGGGTTATGGGTTTGTTAAGTTCGCTGATGAGAATGAACGAAACCGTGCCATGACTGAGATGAATGGTGCCTATTGCTCAACTAGACCGATGCGTATCAGTGCAGCAACTCCAAAGAAATCAACCGGTTTTCAGCAGCCGTATCCTGTGACGAAAGGTCAAACTGTTCTCATTCAACACACTAGAAAATGAAATATGCTCTAATATGATAGTATTATTGATTTACCTTTCCGTAATCCTAGTTTGAATAGTAGTTGATATATTCTGTTGTTGTTGAACACTAGAGTTCTTTCTAAATAAATAATGCACTTCTCGTCTCACCAACCAAATGACTGTGTGAGCTAGCAGTTTCACTTACCGTGTTGTGGTGTTTGCCTGCAGCTGTGTATCCAGCTCCAGCATACGTGGCCGGAACAGTAGCTCCAACTGAGACCGATTTAAATAATACTACTGTAAGTAGGGGCGTTTGAGTGTTTTGAAAGGAAAAAAAAATAGGCTTCTAACCTCCGCTTTTTTTCTTTAATTTTTTTTGGTCACAGATCTATGTAGGGAACTTGGATCCTAATGTTACCGAGGATGAATTGAAGCAGACTTTTTCTCCACTGGGAG
>JBBYHH010263148.1:0-12872 GCA_038382905.1 Daphne laureola
TAGTAGGAATGGGAGACTCATGGATGGCTATAAATACAGCCATCCATGCGCCCCAGACAGTGTCCCTCCATAAGTTGTTGAATCTCTGCCAGTTTCTAGACTCCCTGTAATTTTCTCTCTCTTTCTCTCTCCCGGGTTTTTGTGCCATTATCAGTATTCTTCTTCTAGAGATTTTTTCACTGCTAGCACAATGTCAGAAGAGATTTCCTCCTACACCATCTTGTAGTTGGTGATCATCAGGATAACTTCTTGTACGTGGATATACATAAAGAGCAGGGATTTCACCGCTTAATTGTGACATAAAGCACCGGTTTGAGGTAAACAATTTTAAACACCTATTCTGCCTCATTCTATATGGATCCTTGTGAAGGATTCTATTAATTCCGTTGCATCATTTGAGAACCGAAATCCCTGTATGTATAGAGCTCATACTCCTCATCTTCGTCATCCTTTGATCTCAAACACTCTAGATATACACAGGTCAAAGCTACGCTCATCAGAGATCGATCCACATAGCTTTGCACATTTTCAGAGTGTCATTTTAGAAAATCCTTTTGTTTTCAAACTCATATTTTTTAAAGGTCTTTTCTACCGTGCTTTCATAGATCAACTTCATCATTTGGTGTTGCAAGACTAGTTCTTCAACATCAAGTGTTTGAGCTTCCTAAAAAACAGGAAGGTTGATAGTGTGTTCAACGTATGATCACATATCATATGTTTCATTCTAAGTTCTATTAGTCAGATACAAAGGTTTTGGTGTAAGTCATGTGTGTGAGGCAACCTCATTTAAGTCCTGTTAGTTAGGCATTTGTAAAGTGTTATTTGTCAGACATTAGTAAAGTCCTGTGAGTCAGGCAAGTGCAAGTTGTGTGTGTTTGGAAACATTCAGTAAGCCCTATGTGTCAGGCATCATTTTTTATGGATTAACTCTCAAGTGGATCTTGAGGAGAGGACGTAGGTTAAATAGACCAAACCTCTAAAAATCTCTATGTTCTTCTACACTTCCTTTACTTGCTTTACTTCATCAAAGTCTTGATAATTGTGTTTTAAAAAGTGGTTTTAAAAATAGTGCTTATCAACGCGTTGGTAAGGTTTTTAAAGAGTTCTGTTTTTAAAACTAGCAAGTTGTTTTTGTGGATCAAAGGCAATTCAGCCCCCTTTTGAGTACATTAGGGACTGCGACCCATTCCTGGAATTGGTCCATGATTTTAATGGGTTTGTGGTGAGATCCTCTGCCAATTTTGTGCCTTACTGTAACCCTTGGACCATGGTGACAACATGCGTTTCCTAGCTTAGGTCAAAATCCTATACCGCTTCTGCATGTAAACGCCAAACTTAGTTCTTTAGTGGTTCATCCTTCTATTGTTTAAGTTTCAAGAGATGTCTTGCTGTTTTTAGGACTGGTCGACAGCCTGCAAAGTGACTTGAAAAAGTTAAGGACAGATCTCAAAAGGGATCAAACTGTTACCCATTCAAGGTACCAAACTAGACAAAGGCAGCCTCTATGAGGGAAGCGCTAAAGGCCCTGCACATTATGGCATCATCAGCCCTAGCCAAAACTATAAAGGAAGTGCGCCGCTGTAAATGATCCCCCGGGTCCGTGAGGCTGGCATATAGGTCAAACTTAGGGATCCGAAGAGAGATGGTAGCTCTGATGCCAAGATCCGTGCAGTAAAGGGTTGGACCCAAAGGTAATCCACCATTAATCCTTGTGTGCATGGATCACCAACTGGGATATCCATAGAGTGGCGCTCCATGATGTTAACCCATTTCAGGAGGTCGTCAAGGATTGGAGCCAAGGCCTCGTGGTTAGGCTGGGGGCTAGGGTCCGAGCCCCGAGGGCCCTTGGATAACTGAGTGTCATTCTGAAACTGAGGAGTCTACTACAACTGACTATGAGGAAGGACCTGTTGCTGGGCAGTGAAGGGGTCGTGGGAGCGACCTGCGGAGAAACCTGAGGAGCGAATCCTGAGACCACCATCAACATTGACTCTCGAACTATCTAGGTTATGGTGCCTAGACGCTCTGTATTACGGCCCCTGTAAGTAACTCAAAGGAGGCCGCGTCTAGGCTTGAAATTTTCCCTCCCAAGACCCCACTTGGATTTTTTTCTAGAGGCAGAAGTGGTGGATTCCCACCATTACCGGTCGATGGATTTGTGTCATTATCTCTTGTGATAGGCCTCGAGGCACTGCGCTGCCATTATTATTGACCGATGAGGGATCCTCGTTGGCTCCACCACCTTGTTGAGCGGGATCCTGAAGGATAGGATCAGCCCTAGTGTCAGTGGACTCATCAGTGATGCAGATGGAGGTCTCGTCGTTGTCCCGATTTGGGGGTGGTTCTTACTGCGGTAAGGGACAACAGTGTGCCCACCACAATTTCCAGTTGTGGTGTTCCTGAGACGTCCCATCTGATCAGCAGAGTGTGTGGGAGATGTGGGAGAAAAGTGGTTTCCCACAGATGGTGCCAAATTGATACTCTCGACCCGAACTAAGGAGAATCGACAGCTGCAACAAAGAAAGAAATGGGTCGGGATTTTGTGCCCGGATACCCACTCCGATGATCAAGTTAGTGTAGGTGATCAGAGAACGAAGGGCACCTAGGGTATGGTAATCTCAAGGGAGAAGGAGCATAGAGAATATCATACATTGGAGGGTTCTCCACTTGCGTTTATATAGTGAGGGACTTGGTAGAATCCGATCGACGTAGGTTCCTCGATGATAACGCCGCGTGGGCGAGGAGGAGTCTCTCGTCCAGTAGAAAAATTGGTTGCTCCACCTTTGTGGGAGCACCTTGGGATCCCTTAAATTTCGAGGCCTAGTTTCGCGTGGAAGGACTCTCTCCCTCTCGGCGTTGGTGTCCGCGGGCTATTGGCGGGTCCAAATGCTTTTGAAAGTAGCCCAAAAGCTCATAGGCCCTTTGGACCTGACTTTTGGGCCCTTTAGGCCCATATACCATGGATAAAAAAAGTAGGATAGGATGAGATGACGGAGGAAGGATGATGATCAAATTGTAATCGGTAAAAGTTTAGTATCAAAATTTTAAAAAAATTATACAAAATCCTACCACCATTCTATCTCATACTCCCTTTGCCGCCATTAATGCAGCCATTTGGTTTGACAGTTTCAGAGTATTTAATCTTTAATTTTTTTTCATGAATCTTTAAGGTGGCGTTTAGTTGATGAAAATTATTTTCATTTTCATTTATTGTTCCAGTTTTTATTTTCTAAGTGTAATTCTGTAAAACAATTTTAGAAAACATGTTTCCTTATGACATGTTGAAAATAGTTTCCAAAAAATGAAAAACACGTTTAGTTATGACTATCATGTTTTAAGGCTAAAGTGTTTGACTTGAATATTTATAAATAATGGTAAAAATTCAAAACATTATATTTAAAAAAGTTATATTTCAAAATTATGATATATATATATATATATATATATATATATATATATATGAAATATTTAATTTTAAACATCTAAACATTCACGTAGAAAATCATCAATTAAATATTACTTCTAAAACAATGATTACAAATGTATCAAACTAGTTTTGTCTCCAGCCTACACTCCGTCGTAGGAAAAAAAATAAAAAATAAAAAATAAAAAATAAGTGATTAGTGAAATTTCTAGAAAATGTGAAAATAATATTATTATTTTCTCGAGTAGGGTAGAAAAAAATTGTAAAAAAATGTTATTACTAATTTCCAATTTGATAATTGATGAAAAATTAAAACATTACTGGAGAAGTTATACTACCTGCATCGATGCCTAAAAAATGGTGCGTTTCCTCTTCAATATTTAATGTAGGATTTAATTTTTTCAACACTTTAATTAATATATAAAATGAAATAATTTAAATACATATTATAGATTAATGTTTATAGTTTGTAAATATATTTTTTTGGTAATATTTTAATGAATTCTTTCTAGTGAAAATTAGAATCCTTTAACTTACATTAGTAGTGAAGATGTAAACCTAAGTACTTTCATTTAAATGGTTGTTGTAAAAATGGATAATTGGAAATTAGGTGTATTAAACCAAATCATTCAAAGAGACATCTATAAAAGTTTAGTCATTGGTTATAATTTTGCTCCATATAAGTCACCATTTAAAAAAAAAAAAAAAGAAGAAGAAGAAGAAGAGAGAATATGAATATAATATAAGAAATATAAAGTTCACGGAATATGATTAAAATATGGAAAAAAAAATGGAATGAATGAAGTTAAAACCAAAGGAAAGGAAAATGAAAATAAAGTGTAAAAACATTAGTTAGGGTCATTTTGAAACCATGAGAAACAATAGAGGAGATGTTAGTGGTTTGGCCGAATATATGAGCATTGGGCGGCTTCCTTCCTTTGTCAAAACGGTACCGTTTTTAAAAGATACCTGACAAATGTAGATATTTCTAATTTTTTAAGGAATGGTAAGTAATACAAGCCAACATGGTTGCCTGGTGGATGCGCACCCTCGAGCTAGAAGCCTAAAACACGAGGCAAACCTTCTTTTGAAAACATCAAAATATTATTTTAAAAAACCTTAACAAAATGGATTTTCTTTTCATATAAAAATAAAAATGAAAATCATCAATTAAACACATTTTCATCTCATTTTCAATTTTTAGAAAATTTTCTAAACTAAACTCACCCTAAACATTTTAAGTCAAAAATTCATTTGCATTTCATAATTTGTAACATTCTTTTCCTAAATATATTTTTTGTCATTTTTTTCTCAATATTTATCTTTGCTAAAATTTGAGTCAAATATTAAATCTTGAAACATAAAAATCAAATGACTCAATTAATAGCGGACAGATAGAGTATTTCTTATTATTTGAAAAATAAATACTCCTTTCTTCTAAAAAAGAATGTTACATTTCATTTTCAATATTTAATCTATAATTTTTTTGCTTCAGCTTTTTGTCATGTAAGATAAAACAAATTATATGTAAATGATAAATTAATGTTTTTAGTTTTACAATATATTTTTATAATTTTTTTATCAAATTTTTTATAATAAATATTTGAGTTAAATACAATATCATAAATTAATAAATTTATCCTATTTTTTATGGATTGAAGTGATAAGTGAGATGAACCTTAACCCATCCCTTTAACATACCAAACAAAAACTATTCTTAAAGAATGAGATGACTTTGATGATGAGTGGCGAAACCAGAATTTAAATATAGGGATGGTGAAAAAAATGTCAGTAAGTGCTGGTCGAGACTCGCGATTCACTGTTTGGGATCGCGGTTCGACAACCTTAGACCGCTATCCGATAGTCTTATCTAATATATTTTTTTTTCTATTCAGCATTTTCTCGCTGGGTTGGCGATGGTCTGAGGGTGGTTGGCGGTGGTCTGGCGGTGGTCAGACGTGGTCGGTATGCGTTGTGAGTTTAGGTGAAGTTGAAAAATTTTGGATAAAAATGTTAAGTTTATTTATTAGGGGTATACCTAAATGATGAGATTTACAACTTCCAGTGTAAATAGATTTTTTTTTTTTTTTTTTGAAAAATGAGTGGCTAAAATTATCATTTTCCTCCAAAATCTGTTAAATTTAATAAAAAACGAATGAAAAATGACCACGAATTGAAAATACATTTTCAAAAATAAAGAGGGACCTTAATGGGATAAAAAGTTAAAACATTACCTAAGTTGGATAATAATTATAGTTACAGGATTAACGATACATTTATCTGTTATTATTTAGATTTGTGATTGAGTTGAGTTTAAAGTTTTTAATTTTTATCTATTGATAAATATAAATTGTGTGTATAAATCTATACATTGGATCTAATTTATATATAAAGTTTAAATTACATACTCCCTTTGATCTTTAAAAAATGAACCATTTATTTTAATTATTTTACAATATTTAATCTATAATTTATTTTTATTTATATTCAGATATCTAAATTTAAATATTTTTTATTTGTATCATAATTTATAATATAAATTTTTTAAATATATTTAATTTTTTAAATCTTTTTTACATTATTTTTTTTTTAAATATTTAAATCAAATATTAAATTTTAAAATAAAAAAAATAAATAATTTAACTTTTAAAAATAAAAAAAAATTATAAAAATATACACTATATACTCTATCATTTAAAAAAAATAATGGGGTGACTGTAATCGCCCCAAGTCATAAGAGAGCTCCGCCATGCCTTTACCCTACAACCAAAACATGCCCAAAGGGTGAAAGAGGGACCCTACAGACTTTCGCGGTCGGACTCGACTCATCTCATCTTCTTTCCTACCGAAGGACACATCGACCAAAAATAATAAAGATACCAACAACGCTATTCTTTCCTTTCCCTTCGCTTCCCTTCCTTCCTCTTCGTTGTCGCACAAAACCACCGAAGCATGACCAGTTCCTCCGCCTCCACGCGCAAGGTTCGCCGTCCATTCTGCTCTCCGATTGCGTTTTCTTAGTTGCTGATTGTGGTTTCTGTTGATCACTTCAGGTGGTCCTCAGTAAGATTGCCACCAATCGGCTCCAGAAGGAGCTCGTTGAGTGGCAGCTAAACCCTCCCGTGGGTTTCCAACTCAAATTTGGCGACAATCTTCAGAGGTACTTCCTTTGTTTATGATTTTTCACTGTTCTGTTTTTTAGAGGGAATCGAGTGAATTAAGAGTCCCTTCGTTTGAATGTTGGGAAGGTGGATAATTGATGTTAACGGAGCTCCTGGAACGCTGTACGCCAATGAAACCTACCAGCTTCAGGTTGATTTTCCTGAGCATTACCCTATGGAAGCACCGCAGGTATGCTGAGCTGGATAGATGATCTCTTGCATTCTATTGTGCTTTACTTGTGAATTCTTCTGGCTGTGTTCCCTTTCCTGATGTTCTTGTTGCTGGAACTGGCAGGTCATATTTCTTCACCCAGCACCTTTACATCCTCATATTTATAGCAATGGCCATATCTGTTTAGGTAATTTTTATACATACTACGTTCTGTTTGGTGTTTGTTTGTTTGTTTGTTTATTACCATGTGGTTTAGTTTAAATAAATAAAGTAAAAATTAAGGTATTTCTTGAAGATTTGAAGTGCCATAGTTTGTTCATCATAAGCTTTCATGATGTATATGTCGATTAACAAAAAGTGCATGCAAGTATAAAATTTATTTCGAATCTTAACCATCATATGATATTTTTTTCATGCAATCGAAAGAGCACCCATTTCTCAATTGGCGTACAACTTTGCCCAATTATTTTTTGCATGAACTTGTAATGTTAACTAATGTTAATCAGTTAGTTGACAATATTCACTTCACCTTGGGGTTAAAAGGTCTATGATGATGATAGTTTGTTTGATTATTATTTCACTAGGATCTGATGCTTGCTTTCGCATTAACACTGGCAGTAACATGGATTTATTCTATTACTTGCTGCTTATTGCTGGTAAAAAGTTAGTTTGTGAATCCAACCCTTTTGAAACTTATCCCTTTACATGTTTGAAAGGTTTGTGAGTTTGTCATTTCACATGTTGGTTTCTTGTTGTTTTGTTTGATAAGAATTCTTGTCCAAGACATCTGTTGAAAACTCATTAGTCTGTGACCATGCCAACCGAAAATTTAACAAGTTTGCTGGTTTCAAGGATAATACTGCATGATCTTTATGGTTGAACAATGAGATCTGGTGGTAAGAGTCATGTACATATATACCAGTGGGTATGTTGCTCTTTCTTCAAGTTGGCTAAGTAAAAGAAAATGGCTTTTTAAACATAACCTTTAGCTGTTAGTTATCGGATTTATCTATGAAGATGTCATGCTTTCTCTACTTCCTGAAGCTCCATTCCTTTCACAGGTGTCCTAGACCCCTGTCTTTGGTTTCTTTTACTTCCTATATTTGGATAACGAATATGTAATAAGTGTGTCATACTGTCATGTGACCGTCAGAAGTTGGATCTTATTTTCTTACCATACATTCACTTCTCCCCGTCTTTTTTTTCTGTGTTTCTTTCTTGTCCTCATCTTCATTTAGTGAACTGGGCATAGTAATAAAAATCCACCTTTTACCATAATGGTGAAAGTGAAGGAATTCAACATGAAATACATCAAGTTGAAATGAAATAAGGGTGATAGTTAAATACACCCAAGTTGAAATGAAATATACATCAAGTTGAAACGAAATCTTATGTTTAATATTGAGTGTTGAAGTCCATATTGTGGTGTCAGCGATTTGTGAAACATCCCAGTTTGTGGCTCATACATGACAGGAGTATATTCTAATGAATTACTGTTATACCATATTTTGTAGATATCTTGTATGATTCGTGGTCTCCAGCCATGACTGTCAGTTCAATCTGCATTAGCATTCTCTCCATGCTGTCAAGCTCGACTGTGAAGGTTTGGATGTCAGCAATTGAATCATTTTAGTACTATCTCATTACATTTATTCAGTCCATGGATTCTGTAAGCTTTCTGCAGCATATAGCTACATCATAAAGAGACGCATATAATGCTGAATTGCTTAGGTTCTCTCAATGAGGGAATGACATCCTTCAAATTGTATTTTTTTCCGTCTTTTCAGCAACGTCCTGAAGACAATGACCGGTACGTGAAGAATTGTAAAAATGGACGTTCTCCAAAGGAGACCCGGTGGTGGTTCCATGATGACAAGGTTTAGTAACTGTAACATTGCATATGATCCAAACCATGTGATTGGTTTGAATAAACAAATATGGTAGACACAGTCCTCTCGAAATACAAGTGTAGGGGAGAACATTTTCGACTTCTGGAAACTCAGAGCTCAAAAACTGTTGTAAATGCTCTGATGTCTGATTTTTAGGGTAACTTTATGCAATTTCAGGGTGAATAAGCTCAGTCACCGCCAACGCCTAATTGGACCAAAAGCAGGTGAGGTTACGTATATGAAAACTAATTGCTGCATCAATTGGGGCACAGGTGCTGTAAATTAAGTGGTTGATGGGTCGCTCTAAAGTTGAAAGTAATCAAGTATTCACTTGAAATTCTTTCCATTAAAGTTAAAAATGTGGCAAGAGTTCCGTTTTGCTACCTCAAACAGGCACTAAGCACGATATTGCTCCTATACTATTTTAGGGCACAGTGTTAACATTATGGTAATCAAATGGGTGATTTCGCCTACCTTTTTGTCGGTTTGGCTCATTGGCTGCCTGACGCATTGACCAAGAGAACTTGGTCAGCGAGCGAGTGGATGTGCTACATGGATTTGGCTTGTCTCTATTCAATGGATTTGACTTGTCTTCATTCAATGGAGGGAGTAATGAGGTTGAATGTTTGATATATCACTCCTAAAATCAGAAAAAGTGAGTTAAGGGGGGTGGTGTGTAATGTGTGTCACATATTCACCCTCATTGCTTATTCTATTGAATGAAGATGAGCTAAATCTGTGTTACATGATTGCAATATTCATAAATGCTTTATTGTTAAGTAAAAATGATATGTTTTTCTTTGAGTTATTTCAATGAAATTGATACTTCTAAAAATATGGAACTCTTTTACATCAATTTTAGCTCATTATCCTTTTTTTTATCTTCACACAAAGGAATTACTTTCTTATATGCATAGTATACCTTGTTACTTATTTTGTCTGTTTATTTTTACAACATTTAGTTTTTCAACTTCTAATTTATGATTTTATTTCTCGAACACTTTCAAATATAAATTAATAATTTTTTTTTTAAATGATGATTTAGTATGTCTAGTTTCAAAAAAAAAAAAATTAATTTTTTTGTACTTTAAATTAATATAGATAAATTGAAGTTAAATAAACATATCAAATTAATATGTTGCAAAAATAAGAAGACAAGAAAGTGCCTTTAAATTTATAATATTCTTTAATCTCTGTGTTTAGTTAAACTATCAATTTTGTTAGTATGCAGAGAGTACATGAATGAAGTTAAGATATGTGTCAATGACCTAAACCACGGCTATACAAGTTATAATGCATGAAGTTAAGGAAGGTGCCAATGACTTAAATTGCGACTAGAGAAGGATAATGATCCTTCGATGATCCATTCAACTCTTCTGATAGCATATGAAGAACACCTTCAACCAAGTCTTGGAAGAAACCACACCAACACTTCTCCCCAAGCCAATAACTTCGTAGCATATTAGGTGGAGGGTCTTGGCCCGGGGAGGCTGCAAAGCCAAAAGCCCACATGCGACTGTAGGAAGAACCAAGTTTGACTTCTTTTAAAAGTTCAAGAATGAAGTATAAAATCAATTTGAACAAGAATATAAAAAGTTTTGATTAGATTGAGCTAGAGAACTCAGTCCATGAAGTATACCACAATGGAATGATGTATCCGAAAGAATGAATTAAACATTGTTAGACATTATTCAATATAATAATGAGATAGATTTATGTTCTTATCTCATTCTAGATTAATGCTCTATAGACACCAACATATACACTTTAACCACGTTCCTTCCAAATCAGTTCAAAAGACATCATATGAGATTCAGAATGATAGACATCCTTATTTGTCATTTATGAGGATTAGGATTTTGAGACTGATGTAAAAAATATGATCACAATTAAGCTTTAGGCTGAATGCCATAATTGACATTTTGTTGGATATCCTAAAGAATCAAAGAGAAACTATTTCTAGAAGCTTATTGAGCAAAAGATGTTTGTGGTTCGAACCGGTGTCTTTTTGGAGAAAGAGTTCATTTCCAAAAGAATCTATAGAAGGAAAGTAAAACCGATGAGGTTCGAGTCCAACAAGAAGATATTGAGCCTCAGATGGAGTCTGAATGAAGACCAAAAAGGGTTGTAGAAGTATCGTCTGTTTACTTAACACAAAGTCCACAAAGATCTCATAGGATATGGAATGAGGTGGAGGGATGAATTCCTCGTCACTTGAACGAAGGATATGATACTCATGGATCTAGATGAGCTCACAACCTACCAACAGGTTATGTCAAGACTAGACTCAGGAAAATGGCTAGAGGCCATGAATCCAAACATGGATTCTATGTATAATAAACATGTGTAGAAGTTGGTTGATCCACGAGAAGTGGTAAAACACATGGGTACAAATGAGTCTTCAAGAAGACTGACATGGATGGTAATGTGTGACTTATAAGAAAATGGCTTCAAGTGCAAAATACCCACTAAACTACATCCAAAAGTGTAAATTTACCATCATTCATTTGAATGACCTATATTTATGACTTAACTTAGATAATAAATACAATTTCATGATTACTCTATTGATTTTAACAGTCCTTCTTTAATGAATTATATTTTATCCCCTTACACTTTTCACATGACACATTTACGACCCAAATTTTTACTTATTAACAAAAATACAATCTCCTTCATTAAACTCCAACTTAAAGAAAGAAAATACTAACTTTCCTCCATTTTCCAACACGTCTCTGCCAACTCCACCACCTTTGCAGTCGTTTCCTCAATTTCAAGATCAACGTATTTTTTTGCCTTAACCATTACCTTTGCCACCATGCAATGGGACGCCTTCATCTATGTCAATCAGAATATCTCCCAAGACGACTATGTAGCCACACTCTCTAGACCACCACAGTTCCCTCGTTGAGTTGAGCCTATGCAAAAGACACCCCTCTTGAGCGAGGGCGCGATCCTAGAGTACAAGGATGAGGTCCCGAACCTAATGGGAGCCTTCGAGAAGATTGAAGTCTCTCCTGGCAAGAAATTTAGGGTTGACAAGGACCTTCACCAAAATAGCAAGGACACCCTCATCCACCTCCTCTATTCCAATATAGACGTCTTCGTGGGAGGACCCAAGGATCTTCCCGACGTTGACCCCTCGATTATTCTCATAAGCTCAATGTACTTCCTGGCTTCAAGCTACTTAGGCAGAAAGCTAGGGGGATGGTCCCATATCACAGAAAATTTGTAAGGAATGAGGTCAAAAAATTGCTGAATGCTAAGATAATAAAGGAGATTCACTATACTGAGTGGGTCGCTAATGTAGTACTCAGTGACAAAGATAACGAGGACGGGAAACTTTGTGTTGATTGTAAAGGGATTAATCGAGCTTGCCTAAAAGACCCTTATCCTCTTCCTCCAATCGACCAAATGGTGGATTCCACGGTTAAATACCGGATCTTATCTTTCATGGACGCCTATAGAGGCTATCCCTAGATCTTCATGCACCCTGAGGATGGAATGAAAACAACCTTCATGACCAGCGAGACCGTTTTCTACTACGTACGCATGTCGTTTGGTCTCAAGAACGCAGATGCACTTATCATAGACTTTTGAAAAGGGTCTTCGCCAACCAGATTGACTAAAACCATAAATCCTATGTAGATGGCATCATGGTCAAAAGCACGGCCTTCGCAGAACATCTTGATCACCTTGAAGAGGCATTTGATAATCCCAGGCAATATAACATGCGCCTTAACCCCAGTAAATGCACCTTCGTGTTGACGAGCGGAAATTGGAAATTTCCGGGGTATATGATCTCTTAGAAAATTATCGAAGCCAACCCAAGAAGATTACGGTCATCGCCAATTTGAAGACACCCACGAAACTCAAAGTCATTAAAAAACTCACTGGACAACTTGTCAGCTTGCGTCACTTCATTTCTAAGGTCGGGGACAAATCTAGGCATTTCTTCGAACAAATATCCAAGCAGCGAGCTTGCAAGTGGACAGATGATTGTGTCAAAGACTTCAAGGCTATTAAAGCACAACCGCAAGAGCTTCCCTGTTACACCCACCTCGGACGCTTGGTATATTTCTGATGTATTTTGGTCAGAAATTGTAATTGTGTTTTATCGGGAGATTATATGATATATGTATTGGAAAAAAATATGAATGAATTCTATATTCTGAGAGTTTATTTGGAGCCTATTCTGAACAATTTAGATGTTTTGAAACATTTTA
>JBBYHH010263258.1:0-12872 GCA_038382905.1 Daphne laureola
AAACATTAATCCAATACAGAAACAGACATTATCAGATATCAGTCAGACAGAAACCAGAACCTGTAATACCATATAAACTCATAATTAAAGGTAAACACGTACCTATTTTCGAGCCTGAATCCAGAATACCTTAACCGTCGGCCACTCTACGCCGGAGAAACCTTACCAGAATTTGGTGGCTGTAACAAATGGGATCCAGGAGCAAGAGGAACAGCTCACCAGAAGAACAATAAGTAGAAGAAGGAAAGCATAGGAAAGAAGTGCACGGGATGTGAAAAGTGGGCAGCCTGTTCAGAGCAAAGCAGTTTTTATAGAGAGTTCAAAATTCAAAAAAAGCACCCGAGAAGCCGAATCGTCATCAACTCCCAGCCGTACACATGTCCAGATGTCTTGGAAACGGTGCATGACACGACATGGTGATGCTTCCCCTGCCACCGCAAGGGATCAGTAGCAGCCTGTGACGTGGAGTACAAGACCCTACCCATACTTCGCCTATGGGGAGGGGTTCCTAGGTATACTATCGAAGCACACACCTAGGCAGGACTCGCATGAGAGAAGGCCCGCCTGCGCAGCATATAGCCACTCTGAAGCCCCCGCATATGGCAAAGGGTAACGTACAAGTCCAGGTTTACCCGGAGGTGCCCGCGCAGCATACAACCACTCTGAGGCCCCCGCATATGGAAAAGGGCAACATCCAAGTCCAGGCATGCCCGGGAGATAGCAAGGCCCCCCACATGGTGAGGGCGACACCCCTCCACAAAGAGGAAGGCGTGGGCAACCACGTCTTTGCTCACGATTCCCATGTCCTTGGTAAACCGTCACACACTCGCCCAGGCCACTACATCACCCATGATCAGAGAATAATGGGATAAACCGCCCACCACTCTGATTCATGGGGGGTTAACCGCTAGGTCTGAGCTTATAAAAAGGAAGGTCCGGGAGAGTTGAAGGTATGATATTCTGTCTGATAAAACACTACTAAGTCATTGACCTTGAAATGACTGGAGCGTCGGAGTGTGCTTCTGAGGTCACAACCTTGGGTCTTTTTTAGGTTTGGACTCACCGCCAGAGGAGTATCATAAGTACAAAGTCAAAGTATCCAGATAACCGGAATCCAGCCTATCAGCTTGCTTCAATTCATCCCAAGTTTTAACCTTTGCCCGATCTAGGCTCATATACCATTTGACTGCATGACTTGCCAAAGAGAAAGGGAAAAGTCGCATCTTCTTGTCATCGTTGGGAACTCCTCTTGTCTCAAGGATGTCACTAATCATGAGAAAGTGGTCCAAATGCACACACGAGTCTTCATTAGCCAACCCACTAAAGGAGTGCTTCTCTAGATAAGAAAGCACATGCCCTGGAATAGTATAATCACCCGGAGGGGCTGGGGATCAGATTCTTCTTTCATCATCCGCTAAGAACTTTGGGCCATATTTGTCGGCCAAGGGTATTCCTCTTCTAGTGCCCTCATTGTTGGCATTTTGTGCAACACTACCGTTGTTCCCATTTCGACAATTAACATTGTTGGCTTGACGATGATTGTTGGCATTATTATTCCCGTCTTGATGTTCATTCCAATTATTAACATTAATATCGGGAGGCATAACATTCACCATATTCACGGAAGATGAAGATGTACCACTAGAATCCTCTTGATGGTCTTTGCTTTGTTACCTCAATTACTGAATGATCTTCTCAATTTCAGGATTTATGGAGCAAAAATCATATTCTTGAGCAAAACCTAGATTTTGGGGAGTTGAGTAACTCTTACCTATTCTTTGGAATTCATGCGTTATTCATGCTACATTATAATTGAGTAGATGATTTAGAGTGAATTCCGGCGTGATTTATCATGCCTTGATCACGTCATGGAAAATGAGTCTGGAGCAGGGCTGTTGAGCGGGGTGTGATGAATTGCGCCGGAATCGCGCCGTGATCACACCGTGGAAGTTGAGTTTCCTCCAGGGCTGCTGCGGGCGGCACGATGAATCGCACCATGTTGGCGCCCGGATGGATTCCTCTGCAAACACCACCTTAGAAATGTCCCTTCCATAGTCATCCATATTTGAGCTCCTTCCTCTTAACTCTTGAATCTCTTATTCCACCATCGGGATTTGAATCTACACAAAAACGATCTTACTACGTAAAACACGTAAATATGTTCAGAAATGTTCAAATGCATGATAGAAATGATGTAAGATATGAAGAAATATGATATATGTATGCCACACATCAACATCTATATGCTTGCTCCTCCCATGTAGCACAGAGTTCTTTGAGAGTTTCAAGGTGGAGTTGTTGTCACAATGTATATGTATAGCACCTATTATTTCATATCTCAATTCTTGCATGATCCTTTTAACCCAAATCACTTGGCAGGCAGTCATTGTTGCTGCAATAAACTCGGCTTCAGTGGTTGAGAGTAACAATGGGTTGTTTCTTAGATCTCCAAGCTATGAAAGCTCCTCCTAACAAGAAGACATATCCACTAGTACTCTTCCTATCATTCAAATCTCCAGCGTAGTCACTATCTGTGTAGACTTGTACCCTTCTATCAGATCTCCTGTCATAATGCAAACCAAAATCTGTTGTTCCACATAAGTACCTTAAGATTCTCTTGGCCAGTTGGAGATGTTGTTGTGTAGACTTTAACATATACCTGCTTATAAGGCAAACAACATGCATAATGTCAGGCCTAGTAGCTGTCAAATACATGAGACTTCCAACAATTTGTTTGAAGGTTGATTCATCCACTGTCTCTCCTTTTTCATCTCTGTCAATTTTTATTCCTAGAACCATGAGTGTCCTCAATGGATTACTATCTGTCATTTTGAATCTTCTAAGAATGTCCAAGGTGTATTTCTTTTGACACAGAGAGATGCCTTCAGGGTGTTGTGAGACTTCCATGCCAAGAAAATATCTCATTTGTCCTAGATTAGTCATGTCAAATTTGCCTTCCATGCTTTCTCTGAAATCCTTCATCATGTCAGTATTATTCCCAGTGTAGATAAGGTCATCCACATATATGCTTACTATGAGTATTTCATCATTCTTGCCTTTCTTAGTGAATAGTGTATGTTCACTATCACACTTGGTAAATCCATTTTCTAAGAAGTGTTGTTCAATCTTACTGAACCATGCTCGAGGAGCTTGTTTAAGTCCATGGAGGGCTTTATGGAGTTTTTAGACCATGTGTTCCTTACCTTCAATCTCAAAACCTTTCGGATGTGCAACATAAACTTCTTGAGTTATTTCACCATGTAGAAAGGCTGACTTGACATCCAGTTGGTGCACATGCCAACTATTTCTTGTAGCTGTAGCTAGAATCATCCTCACAGTGTTCAAACGTGCCACATGAGCAAATACCTCTGTGTAATCAATACCATACTTTTGTGAATATCCCTTTGCCAACAACCTTTCTTTTAGCTTATCTACCTTCCCTTTCTCATTGAACTTTGTCTTGTAGATCCACTTAACTCCTATTCTTTTAGCTTCTTGAGGTAGAGTAGTCCATCTCTGATTCTTTTCTATTGAGTTTATTTCTCTTTCCATAGCTTTCCTCCATTTTGATTTTTTTGCAGCTTCTTCAAAATTAACAAGATCACCAGAGAAGCATGTGAGTGCTAAGTCTGGTGTTTGAACTATCTCGTTTGTGAGTGTTGTAAGAGCCATATTTGCTTCTTCATCTGATGAAGGGTAATCATGAATGTAATCTCTCATCCAAATTGGAGTTTGTCTGCTTCTGCCTTCCCTTACTTCAATATTTGAGGTTCCTGCAATGCTGGTACCTTTTATGTTGTCTGGAGCCTCATTAGCAGCCTCTGCCGCTCCCTCTTTCTCAATTTCTTTTACAGAGTTATTGTCTTCATCATACCATAGTAGACTTGTATCAATTTGTTCATTATAAGAACTATCCCAATCCCACTTCTCTTCTTCCGGAAATACTATATCTCTACTGATAATCACCCTTTTGTTTATTGGATTGAGAAGTCTATATCCTTTAGACTCTTCACTCACACCTAATAACCCACAAACAATGCTTTTATCATCTAACTTTGTTCTCTTGGCATCAGGAATGTGGATGTATGCTAAACATCCAAATATCCTGAAATGACTCACTGAGGGTTTGATGCCACTCCACATCTCTTGTGGTGTTTTCCCCTTGACTACTGAGGTTGGAGATCTATTTAGGACATAGTATGCCCATTTGATAGCTTCAGCCCAAAAAACTTTAGGCATATTCTTCTCTGTTAACATGGATCGAACCATATTCATGACTGTTCTGTTCTTTCTTTCAGCCACACCATTGTGTTGAGGTGTGTAGGTTGTAGTCAATTGATGCCTAACTCTATCTTTCTCACTGAACTCTTTGAAACTGTCTGAGAGGTACTCGCCCCCTCTATCAGACCTTAGACATTTTAAGAGACAATTAGACTCTTTTTCAACATACCTTTTGAATTTCTTGAATTGGTCAAATGTTTCTGATTTTTCATAGAGTAGATATCCCCGGGCTTTCCTAGAGTAATCATCAATAAAGCATAACACATATCTTTTCCCACTGTTGGATGCTGGTGTAATAGGGCCACAAAGATCAGTGTTCACCAATTCCAATTTTTGAGTTGCTCTCTAGGTGCTTTTCTTTGGTATAGGGTTTCTATGTTGTTTTCCTTTCATGCATTCTTCATAGGTTTTGGTAGATGGAGCAATCTCTGGCAGTCCTTGGACCATTTCTTCTTTCTTTAAGGTCTCTAACCCTTTATAACTCAAGTGTCCAAACCTTTTGTGCCAGGGGTGGGTTACTTCATGTGCTGAAGTTTGAAGGCAAGTGGCTTCTGTTGCAGATCCTCATTCTGCAGTTAGAATAAACATTTTATTCCTACTCATGTGTGATTTTATGATCAGACCTTTTCCAGGATGGTAGATGTTACATCCACCTTTTTCAATCATTATGGTGAGCCTATTTTCTTGTAGTTGTCCTAACCTAACAAGATTGTTTCTTAGATCAGGAACATGGTATACATTTGTTAGAGTAATCATTAAACCTTCAAACTTTGCTCTTACTGTCCCTTTTCCTGCTACTTCCAACTTGTTGTTATTTCCAAGAGTTACTGAGTGTTTAAACCCCTTATCTAGATTTTCAAACATGCTTTCATGTCCACACATGTGATTAGAATATCCAGAATCTAGGTACCAATCATAAATGTTACCTTTTGAGTCTGAGTTTCCTTGTGCCATGAGTAAAAGTTCTTCTTCTTGGTATCCCTCAGTGTAGTGAGATTCTTGTTGTTCTGGCCATTCATTCTGGTAATCACCAAACTTGTGACACTTGGAAGCATTCCAGAGAGGACCTATAATTATAGTATTGTCCTCTGCCTATGCTTCTTCCTCTGTATGTTCCTCCTCTCCATCGATCACCAGGTCTTCCTTCAAAGGTTCCTCTTCCTTCATTAGATGTGCTTCTTCCTCCAAATCTCTCCTCTCTTACTTTTAACATTTGAGTTTCTCCTTCTCCTTTTCTAAACTTTTGTTCATGCACCAGTAATGAACTTTTTAGTTCATCTATACTTAAAGCAGTAGTATCCTTAGATTCCTCAATTGAACAAACAATGAAGTTGAACTTTTCTGGTAGAGTTTTCAGTATTTTCTCTGCTACTTTCTGATCTGTTATCTCTTCTCCCAAGTTCCTCATGCCGTTTGAGACTAACATTACCTTTCTAAAGTATTATGTGATGCTTTCTCCTTGCTTCATCTCCAGAATTTCGAATTCCCTTCTTAAGCCATTGAGTTGTACCCTTTGAACTCTTTCATTCCCTTGATACTTCAATTTCATTGAGTCCCATAGTTGTTTGGCAGTAGTCTTTTGAGCAATTGTCTTCAAAATTGTTTTGTCAATGGTTTGAAAGAGATAACTTTTGCTTTCAAATCCTTCAACCTCCGTTCTTCTGTAGCTTTCTTTTGGGCTTCGGTTGCATCAGCTGCTGCCTCTACAAATCCATCTCTCACCACATCCCAATACTCTCTTGACCTTAATAGGTTTTCCATGAGCATGCTCCAGTGTTCATGATCCCCATCAAATTTAGGTTTCGCAATTTGAGCAAAACTTGAATCCTCTATTCATTGCCAAGCTCTCATACCAGATGTTAGCTCTAGGTTTAAGAAACAATGTTTCTGTTGAACAAAACCTCTATCTTCTTATTAGAACTGAGTGTTTATATAATACAAGATTAAACCGAAAGCTAACTAAGATAAGAATGCTAACTAAACTAGGAATAACAAAGCAAACATAAATTCTAGTTCTAAACAACTTAGGAATCCTGATCAGTCATGACTTGTAGAACTCAGGCATGACTTACAGAACACGCAAGACCTGTGTTGTTCTAATGCTAACAGTCATAGCTATGATGGAGAGTTTGTGAGTGATTCAAGAAGTGCAACCGACAAAGATTATTCTGAAGTCAGACGCTCGAGCAGTTATTAAATGCAATTTTGGCTCCAAGCAAAGGTGGATGGTAGATCATAAGCAACTCTCAACATTAGATATATCTAAGGTTACTTACAAGGCGCGCAATGGTAGATGGTAAAGAACATTTATAGGGAAGTCAATCAATTTGCTCACGAATTAGCATGATGAGCTCTTTTGGAAGCAAACAACTCACTATGGATTGATTTCATACCTGTTTTTTCAGGATTTTATGACATTGAATGCAACAGCGTAACTATCATTTCTTACTGCGGGTTTTTCTTTTCTTTCTAGGATCTAATTTTTTTTATTCCCACTTCTTTTGCCCGTTGTGTTGTATTTCATTTGTTAGTGAACCAAACCTCCCTCCCCTAGCAAAAAAGAAAAAAGAAAAAGCACAGCCGAGCAACTGTCTAATTCGTAGCAAATAAACATTCTATGATAAAATTCGTCACTTAACAAAAAAATTCAATGGCAAATTTTAGGCACTCGGAAAAACCAGTTCACGACATAACCATTTATTATTTAATACAAATCATGGGTTATTGTTGGATTGATTGCTTTCTCCTTTGGAAGCCTTCAAGAGTTGGCTCCTTTCCCTGTCATTTTAGGCGTGATGGTTTTTTAGATGTTTAAGGCTCTGTTCCGGCACGTATAGAAAAATCATAATGAAATAGGAGTATTTTAAATATTTGATTTCGACCACATAATGGTCAAATAAACCAGAAGTCTACATAATTCAATAAAACTCTCAAACCAGCCCCTAAATTAGAAATAGTCATTCATCAGCCAATTGCCCTTCTCCACGCCACCGCTGTTTCCCTTCTATTAAAATCAAAACGTTCTAAACATTAATTATTGTAGCTTCAATGATCACAGTATCATTCACGACAGCCATTTGATGCATCATAGAATTCTTCAAACGGCATGGAATATGGAAACCCCAGTTAACTTTAGTGGAAGAAAACTCTACACTTGTCTGAAAATTAAAAAACAGATAATTTGTAAGACACCCATATTAGTGTATAATGATAATACAACAAACACGATTTAGCTTCTCTGCTATTACTGCATGGTGCAGTCTACATGGATGATTGACACATACACTTATAATTATAAAAATTCATTTATGAGATTGATGTGTCAATCACCCAAACGAACTGCACCATGTAGTGCACCATGTAGTGCAGTGCAAAAAATCTAAATCCTAACCAACAGATAAAAAGGTCAGAGCACCTATTGATACACTTCCTCCACCTTAAAAAGATTTAATGACATTTTTTTAGGTTATCCTATAAAGATTTAATCATTTTCTTTTAAACAATTTTTTTTACAATATGTTTATCTTTTAACCCTCAATTTTTTTCTCCATTCAAAAAATTACTTTTGTTTATATAACAGTGTTACTCTTCAATACTTCACTCAAATCAATTTGGAAGAGAGCCAACATGTTCATTAAAGCTTATAAGTTCAACTTCAACAATCAAAAGCAAAAAGGCCACTTGAAAGTACTTACTGTTTTCTGCAAGTGCGAGTTGTCAACTTGATTTCTCACAGAAAGAGTGAATTTTGCATACCTTCTGTGATCATCTGCAAACGAATTGGCTTCAACAAGCTCAAGGTAAACAGAGAGTCCCTTACCTTTTCCGTCGTTATTAATTCTTTTTGGGAAAACTTTCAACTTCCTACATATATATATATGTCATATACAAGCATGCATGCATCCAAATGAAAACAAGAAAGATAATTAAGAACATGGGATATAGGAAATATTTGGGCAGCTTGAATATATATACATACACACATACCATTCCAAATCCGCCACAGTGAAGGAATCAGAACAGTAGACTGACTTGTTTAATTTTGAGAAATTCTCAATTTTCCAAGAAAAAGTAGTAGCACTAGCACTTGAACTGACCACCTCCAGTTCCATGTTGGAAAAGCAGTCCAATTTCATAGAGTTGTGCTCAAAAACATGAACTTCAGCCCCAAAAACACAACAGTCCTCCACCAGATATCCATTGTTGGGTTCAGTAAATGTCTCCAAGGAGAGGAATCTGGAGAAACCACATCTCGGTTTCAACTTGTAGATTAACCTCTTCACCTCCCCATCAGAATCTACAAATTAATTAAGCATGCATCATGAGAAAAAAAACAATATTGGTTAATTATTCCAGTTAGTATAATTATATATATGGAGAATGCTATAACAGTGAATTTGGACACTTTCTTGAAGGCCTCTCATTAAACATGACATATATTCATTTCAATGAATCCAAAAGCAAGTAACCAAGAAGTGTGATTACATGACAAATTTTATTTAGTTTTATATTCCCTCGGTCCACCATTAATTGAGTTGTTTTACTTTCATGTTGAAAAAAGAAATCACAAAAAATATGTTTAGAAAAAGAATGTTACAAATTATGATTTGCAAATGAATTAGTATTTAATTTAAGATTCATAAAAAATAAAAAAATTAAATTAAATATTTTAAAATTGTTAAAATAAATAATTCAATTAATGACGAAGTGGAATAATAATACACTATAAAGCCGGCCTAGGTAGCCCACAAGATCCATTTGTATTTGGTAGACAATCAATCAATCGATACCTTCAACAGTCAAGTACTTGTCCCGTATTTGATCCAACACAAATAGCTTGAACATCAGGTTAACCTCCCCAGTTTGTGGCAACGCTTTCGTTTCAGCGATTTCCAAGTAAACCGAAATGAAGCCGCTGCCATTTGCAGCCTTGTTACCTTTTGGGTAAACCACTAGCTTCCTAATCCCAAAACAATAACGTCGAGAGACCAATTAATTAGTGAAATTGGATATTATTAAGGGGAAAAAGAAGAAGAATAACTCACCATTTATGACCCCAGCTTCAAACATGCCGCATTTGTAAGCTTCTGTATTGCCGGACGCAGAAAATGAAGTAATCTTGACCAGGTAATGGGCGGGATGAAAATCTCTTAAACCTCTCCTCATTAATCCTGTACATAATTAATTAACCCATATTTCATCAGCTAAATATGTTAAAGGTCTGTTTAGTTACTAAAATTTTAATTTTAATTTTTTTTTTATATATAAATAGTTGGATGTATAAGTATAACTAGTTATTATGAGAAAAAACACCATTTTTTAAATTTTGAAAATAATATTATCTATCACTTAATCACTAATTACTCATGCAAATATTTATAAAAAGCAAATTGAAATGGAAATTGTAGAAAATGTTCGTAACTAAACCTTTAACGGTGGGAATTTTGTCGGCGACGACTGTGGCTTCTTCCTTTGGCTTACTTAAACCGGCTGTTCCTGCTTTATTCTCCATCGCCGACGCAAACACTCTGCAACTTAAAACTTGCCTCTTACGTAATTTATATAGAACCGCAAAGTCTTTTGAACTCCCACTCGTAATTAATTAGGCCACTGAGGCAATTTTGTCACAATAAATTTGATAAGTCTACATTCATCTTATTCCACAATAGTAATAAATAGTACGTCCCACAAAAGTTGTCAATTTTTTTTCATGTTTATATTGTATTTAATCTTTAATTTTATTTATCAATATTTTGATATAAAAATTTGAATAATTTATATGAATCTCATAATTTGTAATATGAATTTTTTAAATATATTTTTTTTGAATTTTTTTTTCATTCTATATCTTACTTATAATTTGAATCAAACAATCAAAAACAGAACATGAGTAATAAATAACTCTTCAAATTGGACTTTATCCACAATTTTTTTTTTTTGAACAGCATTGAAAAAACTTTATTAAGAACTGAGGGACAGCAACAAGAAGCGTGATCTAAGATTGAGACCCATGAGTAATGGGTTCAAACGTTAGACCTACAGGGGGGAGAGGGGAGAATATGAACAGAGCACAATACCACACCCACGCAGCAATACGTGCTCATGATCCCCACCACTGATGCGTCTCAAGACTGACCCCCTGCATCTACAACACAAACACCCAACAACAAGTAAACGCAAACCGAAATATGACAAAACACATATCTATCCAAGCTCTTCCGCCGCCTTCAGCAACGGTGCCACTAACCAGTCGCTCCAAGATAAGCGGAGCTTCTGATTCCTGCTGCATATCCAAAGGTAGGATAATACCTGTATGTCTGTGAATACCTGTGAAGCTTGCCATTGGATGTTTTGAAAGACCTGAGCATTGCGAGCTTTCCAAATCGACCAGACAGAGATGTATACGATGGCTTGAGATATAAGCTAATCCCCCAAGACCTCAGCGGACTCCATAAATCCTTGCAGATCCACATCACACCAGACTTTATCCACAATTTTTAGTTTCTACATTTTTACTTTACTTTTTTAGAAACTCGAACTATTTCTACTTTTCTCCATAATTTATTCCAGTAAAAAATAGTACAAAAATTTAGTGAGAAATCTCCTATACTTTACCCCTATTAATTTCTTTATGTAGGTATGGAAAGTTGTAACTTGTACGAGAGTTGATGTATAGTTTATTCTGAGAGTAAATTACATCATTTATAGTTAAATTATATTCTTCCGTCTTAGTAAAGATATATATTTGATTGGATATGGAGATTAAGAAATGTTATTGATTAAAGGGTAAAAATGTAAAGTAAGTATATAAGACAAAAGTAGTTTTTTTGATTGGGAAGGGAAATAGAGGGTAATAATGTAAAGTTGATGCGAAAATATTTTATTTTTCAGGAACATATCTATCAATTTTGTTCGGACGGTCTAGAAAGGAATATGTATCAATTTTACTGGGACGGATAGAGTATCACTTATTGCAAATCTATATTTAAACAAAATTTTGTTTCAAAAGTGGCTTTAAAATGAAGTAAACTCCGCTGGAAGTCCTTTAAGTTTCATCTTTGTCCTATTTGGATCCCATTTTAAAAATTTATACTCCCTCCGTCTCACAATAATGCTCACGTTCGACTTTTGTACTTGTGATTGACTCAAATTTTCATTAAGAAAAATTTATTAAATTTAAAAAAAAAAAATACATTTAAAAAGTAGACATATTAAATTTTCATTTGAATATAAATTTGTACAATTTACAAATTAAAACGTTGTAAGAAAAAAAATCGTAGATTCAATACTGAAAAATAAACCCTAAATAGTTCTAAATGTACAACCACACCATCTTCCTTATTGTTTTCTTTTACTGGCCCATCCGGTTGCTCCTAGCCCAGCCAACCTCCTCTTCCCCGGCGTGCAAGAACTTCACTCCGCCTTCATCAACTCTGTCAAACTTTGTCATCCCATCCCCGACTGGCCAGAACTCCACTCCGCCTTATTCAAAATGTTCATCTCAGACACTCGCTTTCACTCACACTCTCCTCAATTGCACCGGCACCATCTTCTTTTCTGACGTCGGAAAGTCTGGGTTCGTTGCCCGACAAGATCTCACAGACCCTCGTCTCGCTTGGTGTCCGATCCGCTTTCCTCTCCCCGCTCGACGCCCTCCACGGCAAGGTTGGCGCTCGGCGGATGTCCTTGTTCTCTCCCCAAATCGGGTTCCACTAAGGAGCTTTTGAGAATCGAAAACAAACCCTGCCTCCTTGGATCTGCAACACAACAAGAGAGTTCCGATTTGGATTAAGAGAGCAAAAAATCAGGTAGAGGATGATGAAGAAATTAAGAGAGCAAAAAAAATAAAGAAAAAACTTTTCGGTGATGGAAAGGAGAGAGAAAATCAGATTTGGATTGAGATCTCCCCAAAAGTTAAAGAACAGATTCTGTAACTTTTTTCCTAGTATTTTGTTGCATGTTTAATTAGGAACGGAAAAAACAAAATTGGAACAAAAATTAGGGCCACTGGGGCGCTTTTGTCGCAATAAATTTGATTAGGACTCCACTATACGCCTTACTTAATTGCATCTCAGCATGGAGATTAAGTCTACGTTCATCTAATTAATAATAAATAATAAATAATAAATAAATCTTCAAATTCGACTTTATTATCAATTTTTAAGATCCGTCTAATTATGAAAATTTCCCAAATATGAAATTTCCCAAAAATTCTCTCAGATTTATAAGACAATTCGTTTAGTTTAGTTTACGATTAGGGGTCCAAGAATGGATCCAACGGGGAGGAGGCTAGGGATGCCAAGGCAGGGGGGGTGTGAATGTAAACTAAAGTCAGAATGTTCGATTTTATCACTATGTATATTTGTTGGCTCGATTTTATCACTAAATAATTTTTGAGCATTTTTTTACTACTAATATTTTCAAGTGGGAGGACGTTTGCCACTAAAGTTTATTTCATGAGTGCTTTTACCACTCACTCCGTTAACAGACACTACGTAGTTGGTGGTCGAATGGTAATGCAATTGGTAACGGCTTGGCCGTTACCAAGGGTCGTTTCCCCTGGTAACGGCCAAGCTGTTACCAATTGCGTT
>JBBYHH010263368.1:0-12868 GCA_038382905.1 Daphne laureola
AGAACTTGATGTAGGAGACTTGAATGATGAAGAACACTTGAGAAATGGCCTTCCAAAATGGCCCCCTAAATTCGGCCAAGACAAGAGATGAAGAAAGAATTAAGCTTTGAAATTAAAGCTTAATAATCATGAATGATTAGAGATGAATGAACTTGATTACCTTCTTAATCTTCCTTGATTAAGGATCTAGGAGAGGATTAGTGAAGGATTAAGGATGAAGCTCTTATGAATGTGATGAACATAGGCAATCTTCAAATGAGAGAGAAGTTAGAGAGAGATGAGAGAATTCGGTTTTGTCAAAGAGAGAAGTGAGAGTATTTTTTGTCTAAGTGTTTGTGAATGAATGGTAAATGAAAGCAAATGAACATATTTGGTAAAGAAAGGGATGCTTGGCCGGCCTCATGAGAGGAGAGAAGAAGTGTTGGTTCTAATCTTCATCATGAAATGTGTAAGACTTAGCTTACACTTCATGTTCCAAATGATGATGGAGTAAGTTACACTCCATCTCAAACAACCTTACTAACTTAGTCATAACCTAACCAAACATGTGACAAAAATGTATCCCTTCCATTCCCAATAGAGCCGCTGGTTACAAGGGTCCCACACGGGATAGTTTTTCCTGTCAATTTTCAAAAAATGACCATTTTGCCCTTCTGAACCAATTTTTGGCAAAATGTCCCGAAACTCATGAAATGACTTCCAAAACCCAAATTTCACCAAATAAGCTCCAAAATAGTTCCCGAATAATAGAATTTCATTTATCAGACTTCCATATACACTATATTACAAGGTTCTGATAAATTACAAACCGACTGCCGGAAAAATACATCGGAAAATGATATAATTCCGGGGTGGGTGTAACAACTACCCATTCACAAGCTTAGCTAAATTAAGTTTCCTACAGTTACTATTAACCTAGGTTTTCAGTCTTCCTCATACGAAGTTTTTCATGCTCAGGACTACTATTATCTCGAATTTACACTATAAAATTTTCATATGGGATCATACAATATTCACAACAATTTCACGTCAGAAAGATTCGTCTATAAACAAACTCAAATTAAGAATTTCACATGTATTTTCATCATTGAAAACATACAACACTCTTCATTTTCTATATACACTAACTTACAAAAAATTTAATCTTTTACTTTATTTAAAGACTATTTTTAGTGATTTTTGAAAATTTTAAAATTTTATGTACATCTTAGAAAAAGAAAAACTAAATGTTTGTTGAGTGGTTTAAAGCACGAAAACACATCAAGAAGCATGCTTTCAAAAACCCCTCATACAATCATTATACATCCCCCCACACTCAAATTGAAGCATGTCTTCATCCAATAAAGGAGGGAATTAAAAGAGAGAAGGTTCTAAAAGATCATACCCCGAGAGCCAAGTTAGGTCCCCTAATGCCTTGGATGGTGCGAGTCTTCTAAAATTTGACCTGAGAGACTCCAAGAATGTAAGGATACAGATACCAGCTACTTACAGCATTCTGCACCTAAAACTATATACAATACGCATAATTTTTTAGAATCCATGAAATAGGCAGATAATCACATGGGGATTCTAGAAACACGGGTTGTGACTTGCGCGAAAAACAAGAAAAATGCACAATACACTCATGGGTAAGACACACAAATGAGCATGCTGTATATGTGAGAGTAAAGCATGCACGATCAGGCAAAGCATAAGGAAGCATGTCATGTGTGAATGAACGCATACATGGTAGAAAGAAAGTACTCCATGTTTTAATGATCATGAGATACAGTTCCATATGCACATATATAACATGTTTTCTCTACTAACCAATACAACTCATAAATATAGATAAAATAATCAAACATGCTCATCTTTCTCATTGAACATCAGACATCCACAGAATAGATCATGGCAAGGTCAAAGGTAACCAGTAAATCACAGGGTCTGAATCTTACAATTAAGCTTAAAGACTAAAGTTTACCTTTTTGTCTTCAAATGAAAAGATTTCAGAAACCTTACTTTGAACTTTGACCTTGAAAATGCAGAATGCCTGATGGTTGATGGAGTTGTGCCAAATGTTGGAGTTCTGAAGGCAGGGAGGTAGTTGACATGAAGCACTACTCTCAGGAATCGAATGAAGATATCAAGGAGTGAGGTGTCATTTTTGGGCGGCGAGCGTGGGTTGGTGACACTACTATTCTGCCATTAAGTAGTGTCAGGGATCGACCTATAATCCCAGACTATCGTCTATATCTAAACAAGGTGCTAAATCGCGCCAAGTATAGACCAGGATGAGAAAGTGGCCGTCAATATATATGCCTACTCACCTTTTCATGGTGGCTTGCTCATCACCACAGCTCCAACTCACACTCAGGAGACTCCTGGTGCTAACGATGAAGTACAACAACCTCTCATCCGAGATCACCCCTTTGCTTTGATCGATTTTACTCTATCCATCCCCATTTGAACTAACCTCTCTTACCTTGACCTCCAAATCTCACCCAAGGTACCTGAAAAAGAAAAAAAATCCGAAGTACATCAACCCTGTATATTTACACAAAATTGCGCTATTCGCTTATGTACACACTCATCAGGTTACCTCTCGGAAGCGTCACATTTAATGCCCTAGACTAGGCGAATGAAATTTAAACGTGCAGTATACTACAGGGAATGATTAGAAGACATGCAAACTATCACAGAAGATTTACTAATAACCTAAACATACACTTTATTCCCCGGTAATGGTGCCAATTTGTTCAGTCAGGTTTTATGCTATGAGTGAAGCATAGGTGAACACTAGACTAGGCTCTAAATGAGGGATCGAACCCAAGTGAATCAAGCGATTAGGATTAGTAGTAAACTACTTATGCACGAGTATACATGAATGCAACATGGATAATAATGAGAGGCAGAATCATAGATGAATGATGAGTTTATGCAAGAAAAGGTGTGTAAATGGTAGGGTGATGGATCATGAAGGGGAGAAGTGGCGTCATCTATGGATTGGAAACCTTGGGCTCTCGCAATACTACTGTGCGTCCTAAGGGACATGCATGTGCACCTAAAGTTGTGTCCTAGAAGCATGGATTATCTCTAATGCCACTAGCCGATGACCAGGGTCATCTCTGACTACCAGTGATCATTCGGATCTCGAGGGTCAGATTCTACAACACTATCCTAGATACACTATCATATTGCAAACTACCACATGTTCTTACAAAACATCATAATCTAACTATCCTACTTTTACATCTATTCTAAGCGAGGAAGCATGCGACAAATCTCCAGTTCTACTTAGTGAGGTCAGTTACTATTTTGCTTCCGCTCCCCTCTCGGGCACTGTAGTCTGTCGCTTGAAATAGAGGGTTCACCTCCCGACCACTCTCATGAACCAAGGGTGATCTCCCTGAGGCATTATAGTATCTAACTATTCACCAATAGATACTTACTTAGGTCCTCTCGAACTCTAAGAAAGGATACCAATCTGACTTAGGGCTACGTCGATCGGGGTCCTCTCAGACTCCCGGCTGAACTCCTAAGTTGCATGTGGGTGCTTGTGATCAACAAGCACGCATGATACCTATGAAACATGGTCAAAGCCCGAAATCTACTTAAATAGACATAGAGAGAAATAACTGCAACCTAAGCATGATACCACTAAGACAAGTCCTGTCATACTCTACTACTTGCTAAAATATAGACATACTAGCAAATAATAGCACTTAAAGAAATAACTTAAAGAGTAAGGGTTAGAATTCACCCAAAAGAAAGCTTCTCCATAAATTCAGCCTTCCAGCCCCTCTTCAGAGGGCTGAAGGGCTAAAAAGCCCTAAGCTTAAGAAACTTAATTTAAACTCTAAGGTTCAAGCTCTAGGGAGGGAAACCTTACAAAATTTCATGAACATTTACCAATAAAGAGTGGAAGCCTATTTATACTAAAAACTACTACCTAAACTACCCTTGATCTAAATTTACATATAACTAGGTAGGAAGGGGTAGAATAGGGATTACAGGGTTGATTTAAACGGATAGAATTATAGAATTCATACAAGCCCATGGTTGTCAGAATGAAAATACATGAGGCGCAGGTAGAGGCGCCCTTAAGGTGCTGGTTGTTGCACCACCTTTGGCCGAGGTGCATGAAAGTGGTGCCATTAAGGCACCGGAGGGTCCGCCAGCTTTAGCCTTGGCGCTGGAGACCCGCGCCGTTAAGGCACATGAAGTGGCACCGGCGGTGTGAATGGTGCGGTGGAGCTGCGCCTTTAAGGCGCATGATGTTGCGCCGGTACGAGGCCAGGGCACAGATGAATGGCACCTTCAAGGCACAAGGAAGTGGCGTCATGCCCTTCTAATCACCCTCATAATTGCACATTTATGTTTTAGTCCACCATCATTCTTTTTGGTGCAATTAGGTCCCTGCGAGATTGTCTGAAGCTTGATCTTTATCTTGTTTTGCGTGATATTTGGGTGTATTGAGCTCCTAATCACCTCCATGTGTACGCACCTACAAAACTTTGGAATTCATAAGTAAAGTGCATATTTCACAATAAAAACAGGCAATATTGATGGATTTAATACTCCAAATATAGTGGAAAAGTGTACATTTTGTACGCTGATCAGATTGTATGGAAGATTTTGATCTTGTCCATTGGATATTGCCTTGTACTGCCTATTTTACCCCTCCTTGGTAGGTTATATGTAATTTTAGGTCAGGGGTAATTTAGGCACTTAGAGTAGTACAAATAGACCTCTAGGATTTAGATTTAAAGAGTTAGATAATTTTTTGGTTGCTCACTTTTGGTCTGAAACCCTAGTCTAAAACTAGCTTCTTTAGCTATGAGCTTAACGGTTTTAGCCCTTCAACCTCCATTTCTTGAAGGGTTGAAGGGCTAATTTATGGAGAAGCAATCTACGAGTGAATTCTAACCTTTTCTCTTCTTTTATTTCTTTAGTGCCATTATCTGCTTCCATGTCTATTTTTCTAGCAGTAATAGACTATGATGCATGCTTGTCATAGTTGTATCATCCTTAGGTTGCAATCTATCTTTCTCCATGATTATTCATAGTTGATTTCAGTATGTTGCATGTTTCCCCATTGCATGCTTACTTGGTCGTAACTTGTATGTGGATGTATTCTAGGTGTTCGATGAAATGCCTGAGAGAGCTTTCATCGACATAGACCCCTAGATTGATTGGTAGCCTTACTTGGAGGTCGAAAGGGCCTGAGTAAGTGTCTATTGGTGATTAGTTAGGCATTGTATATCATCGAAAACAATACTCCTAGACCACAAGAGTGGCTAGGCACTTATTCGAGTGGCGAACCGCAGTGCCCGAGAGGGGAGCGAGACGATAATAGTAACTCACCACGATGAATGAAAATGGAGATTGATTGCATGCTTCCTCACTATTGATATAATTATAGGAGTAAAGTAGTTAGATTCTGATGTTTCATAGCAATATGTGGTAGTTTGTGATGTGTTAGTGAATCTAGGAGAATGTCTTAGAATCTGATTCTAGCGAATCAGATGATAATTGAGAGTCAGAGATGACCCCAGTCATCGGCAAGTGGTATTACAGATTATCTATGCTTCTAGGACACCACTTTAGGTGCACATGCATGTTACTTAGGACACACGTAGTACTATAAAAGCCCATGATTTCCGAACCATAGCTGATTTCACTTCTTCCCCTTCATGATTTATTGCCTTTCTTTGCTTACATACGCATCACTCATCCATGTCTACCTATCTCACCATTATCCGCATTGCATTCATGCCTGCTTATCGCACAAGTAATTTGCTAAAATACCTAAATGCTTGATTCTCTTAGGTTTGATCCCTCATTTTGAGCCACTGTAGTATGATAAGACATTGTTAGGGCTAAATGGGGTGTTTATAAATGTATTTGTTTAGTTGAGTGTTGCTTGAGCTTCATTCTGATATATACATCTATCATCTATAGCAAAACCCTGACTAACACGCCACTATGCAACCATTAAGTGGCTCCAGGAGCTTACCTAAAGAGTCTAGACTAGCACCTGGATTTGTACATGGCCCCAGTATTGTGCTGCCTAGAACTTACGCCATGTACAAATCAAGATGGACTGGCACCTTGCCCATCAAACCAACTCCAGACTTGCGCCCTAAAGAGCACATGGCACTACAAAGTGGCGCCAATAAGTAGCATCGTGTGTTCTCTGATCTTCTCTTCTGTTTGAAAAAATTTACTCGATCCGATCTTCTTTCAAATTTGTGCCTTCCGTGATCCTTGAACTCCAATTTATTTGTCCAAGTTCCTGAAAATGAAAAATCCAAAGTGTATCAACCTTATTTATTTACACAAAATTATGCTACTCACTTATTTACACTAATCATCAGGTGCCTCCCGGAAGTGTCACATTTAATGCCCTTAACTAGGCAAATGCAATAAATGTGCACTACATTAAGGGGAAGATGAGAAGACATGCTAGCACAGCACATACAACTTACTAATGACCTAAACATTCACTTGATTCCTCGGCAACGGTACCAATTTGTTCGCTAGGGATTTCTACTTAACACGATAAGGTAAAATTGAAGCACACTAAGCTCTTAAGAACAAATACATTTATAAACACCTCATTGATCCCTAACAATGTCAATCGTAGTACAGTGACTCAAATGAGGGATCGAACCCAAGAGAATCAAGCATTTAAGTCTATCAACAAGTAACTTGTGCACTAAGCAAGCATGAATGCAACCGTAGACAGCAAGAAGGAGAGGCAGAAAATGGTGAAGTGATGATAATGCAAACAAGGAAAAGCACTAAATCATGGAGGGGAAGAAGTGGCATCACTTATGGTTGATTAATCATGGGCTTTCATAGTACTATCGTGCGTCCTAAGGAACATACTCGTGCATCTAAAATAGTGTAATAGAGGCATGAATCATCTCTAACTCTCTGTGATCGACCATCTGATTCACTAGAATCAGAATTTAAGACATTTCTCCTAGAATTACCCGCATATCCCGAACTACCACAATTTCCTACGAAACATGGGAATTAAGCTACTTTACTCCTAACTAGCACATCAAACGGCGAGGATTCAAGAAATCAATCTCTAGTTCATTCATTGAGGTGAGTTACTAAATTCATCTCGCTCCCCTCTTAGACATCGCGGTCCGCCGCTCGAATGAGAGGGTTCACCACCTAGCCACTCTCTTGGTCCAAGGGTGATCTCTCCGAGGTTTACAGCGCCTAACTACGCCACCAATAGGTTTTTACTCATGCCCTCTTGAGCTCTATGTAAGCCTACCAATCAATCAAAGCTCTCACGGGCATTTGATCGAACACCTAGATGGTATACATGTACGAGTAGCGACCAAGCAAGCATACTATGATGGAAAATGCACAAAGAGACTGAAATCAAGCAAGAACAATCATGGAAATAGGTTACATGAGTCCTAAGCATGATTATACTAAGACATAGCACTAATCACACTTTATTAATGTTGAAATTAGACATGGACATCAACTAATAGCACTTTAACTGATGAAATAGAAAGAATAAAGGCTAGAATTCACTCATAGATTGCTTCTCCATAAGTTAGCCCTTCAACCCCTCAAGAAATTGAGGTTGAAGGGCCTAAATCCCAAGCAAGAATAACAAATTCGGACCTAGGGTTTATGCCCAAAAACTAACATATGAAATATGATCTAAGTTAGTCTATATATACTAAAACTAAAGCCCTAAAGTACCCCTAACTTATAGTTACTAAATACATAGTTAGGAGGGATAAAAAAGTGGATAAGATCAAAATAATTCGAGCAGACCCGTGAGTGCAAGCTGGAAGTGGAGAGCAGCAAACTAGCGCCTGGTGGCGCCACCTAGAGCCTTGGACTAGCACCTCACATTGCATATTGGTGCCTCCTTGTGCCTGATGATGGCGCATTGGATGTTAGGGGCACTAGTTGCAGGCGAAAAACTAGCGTCTCTAACATCTACCTACTACCCAAAAATGCACCATTTTTCACTTTAATCGTCCACCTTTCTCCTTGGTACACTTGGGTCCTTCCATCGACTATCAAAGCTTGACTCCTTCATTTTGTTCTTCAATTTGTGCACATTGAGCTATTTTTCACCTACAATACTTCACAAATTATGAGTAAAGTGTGTTTTTACAATGAAAATAGGCAAAATTGATGAGTTTAATGCTTTAGACATAACAGAAATGTATGCGTGTTTGCACACTCAACACCACCCAACCAAAGACGAGAGGCTACTCCTTCAGAAAAATGGGGAGGCAAGTTTGAGCTTCCACCCAACCAAAGAACGAAGGCTACTCCTTCGACAAAAATGGGGGAGGCAAGTTTGAGTTTCCACCGAACCATAGACCTAAAGATACTCCTTCGGCAAAAATGGGAGGCAAGCTCGACCCTCCACCCAACTAAAGACCAGACGCTACCCCTTCTGTCACCCCCTCGCTGGGCAGAAGCAACGGACCGGGGGGGAGAAGGGATGACTTACCCGGAATGGAGGCCTATTTAGTGCAGCGGTTCCCATAACCCGGCCTGGTATTACTTGACTCCCAAGCTTGGTACAACAAGCATACCGACAGATGGCACAGTCACAAGGTACAAAGAGGGAGGATTGCACTTCAAGTCTCAAATCACAAACACTTAAGCAAAACGTTCATAAACACACAGACGTAAAACCATGGATACTTAGGGCAACAAATGCCCATCTCAAGCAACAACACAAACATGTCCATACTTATCCATAACATACACCAAGCATCAATGAAACATGGACAATGGTAGATTCAACACTTATGTACAATGACCAAGACTCAAATCATGCAGTCTATTGATAAATCATACAAGTCACAAATTGTTATCCATGCGACATCTACATATGCATCTACACCTATAGAGCCTCGAGCCTGATAGAGCGGAATACATGTGGAACTTGAGGGATCGAAATAAAGAAGCACACAGATTATCACCTCAAGGTTATTGCTGCTTCTCAAACAAATAAAGGAGTTAATCGTTAGTAGTTTCACAAGCGCTCATCCATAACTCTCAAGCAAACACAAACTCAATCGAGATCGCCCCTGCATAGAACTGAAATAACATCAAGCAGCAATATGTACCTGAAAGTACAAATCACAGAAAGCCTAGCAGAGCTACTCCGCATGTCGATTATCAGAAGCTCCTGAAAAAGGTTAAACATAAGAGGGGTGAGTCCTCTAGAGAAACTCAGTAAGGGCTTAGATAAGGTAATGGTTTGAAGAGCAAACCTAGATAAAGAGGTTAGTATGCAGAAAATGCCATGTTCTAAACAATTTATACAACCTAAGTATCACATGAACAATGGTATGTACAAAAAGCAAAATGAACATAAATCAGACGTCCTGAAGGACGGAAGTAGATACCAGATACGATGGCCCCCGGTGGCCGAAACCCAAAACAGACAGGGTTCACACACAGAACAGACGCTTGGTACCAGCGAGGGCCCTAGGTTCCCCAAAACCGTCGTAATCACATAATTGATCAATGCAAATCAGATTCACAGAATTGATCACAAAGTGATCACAAAACTTTAGAATCACAAATTTGGATCTCCCGAGGTTGAAACCTGGACGCCATTAACTTTACCATGTAACTAGCCTCGGGGATCACCGGGCCCCACCCTCAGCCTGGAACTAGCTTCAACTAACTCAATATGCATAGAAAGAAATCTCGAAATGCATATTTAAGAGAGTTGAACCCTTACCTAACAAATTATTGTACTTTCCCAAGGCAACCAAATCGACCCAAAAATCTGGCAGCATTCCGGCTGTATTTCCGTATAGCTCAAACACAGAAAATGTAGCTGAACAACCACAAAACAATAAGGAATACAATCATCAAACCATTGATCAACTTCCAACACAAAAGAAGCTTTAACTCAAGCTTCATCAAAATCGGCCAAATGAAGAAACAAGAGATCAACCAAGTGAAATGCTACGAAGCATCCATTTACACGAAGAAGCTCAAACTCAACTCCATTCCAACTCTAACCCAACATTCATTTAAGAACACCAACCTTAATTCATCACTCATAAATTTGGCCAAGACATGGAAATGAGACTAATCAAGAGGAATATTGTCAAGGGTCCCCATACTTATTTAGGAACTCAATTTCATTCCTAATTCAACATAATTTCAAAATTTAACAAAGAACACCAATCTTAAATCATTCCCAATAATTCGGCCAAAGCAACAAGAACAATCAAAGAAGAGTAATCCAATCATCCTTATGTTAATTTGGAAGCTCCAATCCATCATCAATTCAACACAAATCCTTAATTCAACCAAGAACACATCCTTAACTTATTCCCCTAACAATCGGCCCTTCCAAGAATCAACAAAGGAGGGAATTTCAAGATGAACGCAAGCAAGAATTGAGTCATTAAGCATCCTCACAACACTTTAGAATCACAATTTCATCTCAACTTCATCAATCAAGAGAACAAAAAAAAAAACCCTAGCTTATAACATGAAGAAATTGGCCAAGGCATGGAAGGAAGAACAATGAAGACCCAAGCACAAAAAGTGTTGCTAAGCATCCATACAACACTTTGGAGCTTCAATTTCATGCCAATCTCATGATTCAAGAAAGAGCTTAAACCCTAGCTCACCAAAATGCTCAAATTCAGCCATAGGAGGAAGAACACATGTAGGAAAGCTTGCTACCACAAAAAATTAGCCATGAAATCACTCTTACCTCAAGAAAACATGGAAGGAATTGATGAAGCTCTCCTTGCCCAAGAGAAGCTTGAAGTTTCGGCCATGAAGGAAGAAGAAGAAGAACATGTTTTCTCTTTCCTCATTTCTTTCTATTCATATCCTTATATAAATATATATTCGAAATTGCTAATACTTTCCCCTTTTAATTCCAATCATAACATAAAATAAACCCCCTTATCCCTCCAACAATAATTCCTAACACAATTTTTTTTCCCAATATCAAAATAATAATTCCCATCAACTTTTTCTCTTACGATAGAAATTGGACACTTGTCCAATTATTTAACCCAGGGGTGTAAATGGGTCAGGCCGAGCCCGAGCCCTTTAAGCTTGAGCTCGGCACGTTAGCTTATCGGTACTACTCGGGCTCGAGCTCGAATTGCTCGAGTCCAATATGATAGGCTCGAGCTCGGCTCAAAACAGGCTCGAGCTCAATTCGAATAGCTTGATAGGCCTATTTTGAAACTTCATAAACTATATTATAATTAACAAATAAAAAAATATAATATATAATCAAAATTTATACAACTTAAACACCCAAATTGATAATTTTCTACTAATCATAATGATTACTAATAATAAAATACCACTATACCTAAAAAACTATAATATATTCAACAAATTTAAAAAGTTTGATAAGTATCGATAAGTATCGATATTCGATAAGCCCGAGTATCGTCAGGCTCGAGCTCGACTCGTTAACATATCGAGCTCCATTTCAGGCATGAACTCAAACTCGATAGCTATCAACTCAATAAGCCCCAACTCGAGCTCGAGTGTGAGCTACCCTTTAAAGGCCCTACCCATTTTCACCCCAAGCTCCCAACCATCCCTAGCCAAAACCCTAACAAATTCAAAGGGGAAACGTTGCATCATGAGTAGTTTAGCAACCTAAAGCTTAATCTTGCTTTGGATTGAGGTAAGAAGTCTTATTGACGCAAGTTTCATTTAGGGTATGGTCATCCATGTTTTTATAAAGGTTTTTGTATTTTGGGGGCTCAACCTTTAGCAATTTTAATGCTAAATTAGATTAAGTATACTACTAAGACCATAAGAGAGACTTGTTGAGCTCTATGGAGCTTGTAGCTTCAGTTCTCACTTTGGGGATGAACAAGTTACTATTCATCCGAATTTACTTATTCAAATCATGATCCTAAGTGATGATTTAATGCCTTTATGATTGGTTTAGGCATATAATTTCAACTAAATACACACAAGCTAAGGCAAGGTGGTACATAGGCATAATGTGGTGAAAGTGGTTGTTTACAGCTAAAGGTAAGGGGTTTAAGATACTGTATTCTCTGAAATCTCTAAGTTATTAATGTGTTGAGATGTTGTGAATGCATTTGAGTTGATATATTAAGAGTTGGTTGAAGAAATTGCAAGTTTGGTGCAAGCTTAAAACAAGCTAGCTAAAGATGACTATGTTGAGTTTAAGTTAAATACTGTACCAAATGGCTTGCTGTAAATTACTAATTTTTTATTTGAGACATTATATAGAGAATGAAAAAGAATTAGAATTTTACGATTATAATTTTGGAGCTGTAATGAGGGAGTTATGGTCATTTGAAGTTGGGATGCCAAAATATGGCAAAGCTACTAGTTGCAAAGTAAACACCTTCAAATTGCACCCAAGTTCTTATGTTTTGGTCCATGCCCTTTTGGTACTTCAAAGTTTGGTCTCTAGGGATTTAAAAATGTTAAGTTGAGCTAGGAAAGAAATTCCTAGTTAAGGACCACAACTCAGATAACAAGTAAGCCAAGCGAGACCAAAAGTTTAGGAATGTTAACCATGTATGTCATGAATGATTTAGCAACTCCAAGGAGCTGAAGAACAACCAAAACTCTTAATATCTCATGTTCAAAGATAATTAAGTTAATTGTGAAGAACATCTTACTAAAGTAAGATGAAGCATAAGAGAGAAACTAAGTGACAACTAGGAGGTTGTCAAGACAAGGATAGTTATCCTTGAAGGTAGCAGAACGAGGTATGGTCTTGATTACAAGACCCGAACAACGGCCACTGTTTAAGGTCTCAGTGTATAAGTGAGCTCAGTACACAAGCGCACTTGATGAGAATCAGTGCTTGAAGAATGTCCTACAAGATTGCATGTTT
>JBBYHH010263478.1:0-12868 GCA_038382905.1 Daphne laureola
CACCGATCACGAAGTGGCAGCAAGCCAATTTATTGGTTCTTTATGAACCAAAATTTCAATTCGGATGCAATCCTTAGGTTTGCTAGATAATAATCAGAGAACAAAACCACAATTTGACCGATGAGACAACAAGAATAATCGGACAATTTATCAATCAATATGAACATGCATCCGATTGAAAACAATATATTACTCAAGCCAATCAATTGCACAAATACTGATACTATTGATTTTTCATAGTAACCATTCATACGTTTCAAATTTTAATTCTCAGTTTTATCAAACCAGTGGAACGTATGAAAAACTAAATAACAACAATCATGAATTTAATCTGAAATATGAATCCGATTAAATTCAACATGTATTCTATAATCATGTAACAGACTCTGATACCACATGTTAATTTTAATTTAATAGCGATAAATCATACATGAGAGCATAAAATACAATTAACATGGAATAAATGAAAACATGACCTGATTTAGGTTCCATCTTAAATACAGCGGAATCAAGAACGATGAAACTAAGTCTTCTCCCTTATTCCAACCGTCAGCACTCTGAATGGGTGAAGAACTTTTTCTCTGTGGAGAAAAAGTTTAACCTAATGACGTTCTGTTAGCTAAGAGATGGACCTAACACTCCTTATATAGAATTTTCATGAGTCTACCTATCAACGGTTCATGAACTCTATTAGCCCACACAACAAACCCACATCTATTATTAAATTAGAGTCACAAACCCGCAAACAAATAAATTACGGTATGGGCTCATCATTATGTTTTATTTGACCAATTTAATCCTTAATCCAATTAGATAAAATTAAACAATTAATGTAATCCAGATATAAAAATTCTAACATTCTGTTCTTTGTTCCTATTTGAATCTAGCACTACAGAAAAAGCAAACGAAAGAAAAATCCAGAATTTCCATTCTTCAAGTTTCAGTATAAACCATTTCTGCTCCCATGAGCGATTTAAAGGGCACCTTCCCGAAAGGGCTGTTAAAGGGAATGCAAAGGAAAAAATATATGGCAAAATCGGATCTTATCTAACATTGAACTTACCTTATTACACAATTTATGTTTTCAAGTAGTCACAAGATGTGGCAAAATCTGATCTAATCTAGATTACCCCTGAGTTGAAGACATGCAAGTCCATCAACGTTTTGTAATATCCCTTTTCAATTTCTTCTTCTTTCACACTATGCAAAAGGAGAGTTTCAATAATAACATCCTCCCAATCAATCCCACTCGGTCCTTTTCTCTTTCGCTTTTTCCCGTGAGAGACATGTTCTGAGACTTGAGACCCATCATCATCATCATCATCATCAGCAGTAGCATTAGCATCTGAAGGATACATGGTTCTCCTAATGTGCGCCTTCGCAGCATTGATCTTTGCCCGTCTCCTCTCGACAACAGCAAGTCCACCGACGAAAGATGGAGGCATTGCATCCATTCCTACCTCTTTCTCCAAAATCTGTTTAAGGAGGAGCTTTTCACTCAGTTCTGACTTACCACTCCACCAATCAATACAATCAAAGTTTCTGAATCCTCCATCACACTCATCATGAAACTCTGAACATTCCTCACCATTACTCTCAACCCTCTTCTTCCTAATTCCGCACTTCTCCATTGATTTCATCTCCATGTAGCGGATGATAAACGGAGCATGCCTCACAACATTCTTAACAGTCACATCTTTTCCCCAAGGCAACACTTGAGCAACATCCACAAGAGCCTCCAACAGCTCCTTATACCTCAACCTGCTAGTTCCGGCTTTAGCTCTAACCTCATTAGCTACATTCTCAATCTTCACATTTTTCACTTCATTCAACTGCGCTACAAGCACAATCACCGCAGCCACCAAAGGCAACGGCCTCCTCCCAGTCGACAAAAACCACTTCACCGTACAATTCACCAAGAAAACCCCTTGCTTCTTCATCCGATTCTTCACAACATCACCCACCTGATTCAAACTTGGAAGCCGGCTAAACTCCCTCTCCACTAAAACCGCTATACTGAATTCAGGCAAATCCAAATTCAAATAACTGGAAACACGAGAAATCATCCGACCAAGTTCATAAACATCACATGGAACTACCTCCGAAACCTCCTCCATGGACAAGAACTTGTCGGCCTTCCTCATTGAGAGATAAACACAAGCCCCGATCAGAACGCGGAACCAGTCCCCGAGACCGAACTCGCCTTGTGTAACATCGTCGATCATTAATGTTACCTCGTTCTCCAAGTGAGACAGATCCAGGGATTCCGTGAATTCGTGAATGAAACTCTTCGATTTGAGAAGTTTGATTTCTTTGTAGGTGTAGGAGGATCCGCTACCAGACTGGCCGATGTAGATGTTGGTGCCGGTGGGACCGTAGACGCCGCCGATCTGGGCATCGTAGTTGTCGAATTGCAGCAGGGTCCCACATTCGGAGCAGACGAGGTTGCCGGTCTGGTCGTCGCGGGTGGTCGATCGGCTCCGACATCCACAGTGCATCACTGCCTTTTCTGGTCAGCGTTTTGATCAGTCGGCTGAAAGATGAAAACCCTGGATTGGATTGAGCAGAGGAGGCCTTTAATTACGCTAAAATACGAGTCGGTGCTTCAAGATTAACTCGATGTTATTTCCTTTCAAACAAAACGACGTATTTTATTAATGAATAAACATTACTCCATCCGTTCGGAATTAATTGGCCTATTTCACAATCACGCTTCAAAGTTTAATGTTTGACTCAAATTTTTATAAAGATAAGTAATAAAAAAAAATTTCAAAAAAATATATTTAGAAAAAATATGTTACAAATTATGATTGAAATATAAATTTTTTAATTTTAAACATCTAAACATCCATAAAAATAAATTATAGATTAAATACTGTGAAACAGTAAAAAAAAACGGTCCAATTAATTTAAGACAGAGGAAGTATAAAATAAGTGAAGGGAAGAGAAACTGCAGCTAGATACATATAGGCCGTATATCTAAACGTGAGCATATTTGCTAAAAATGCAATTGATAAGATGTTATTCAAGTCACACGGAACCAATGAGATATACTCTCACATCTGCTTAAAGAGATTCAATGGTATTATAAATGTTGCGATAGATAGAAAATAGAGACAAAATTTGGTCCCAACACCCCTAACAATTTCAGAGAAGCAAAATAATGTTGACGCATCACATGTTTTCCATTTAGTATTAACAGAAGAAACATTTTCAAGAAGTTCATTAATATCCATATTTAATGGTTTAAATAAGGGATTAGTGTAAATGGAATAGTTACCACCCTTAAATGGATCCTTTAAGGTATGTTGCTCTTCCTCCACTTAAAATGCTTGTTCATGCTCCATTTGATCAACCTCAAACAATGGGTTTGAGTACTTCTTCTTCTTCTTCTTCTTCTTCTTCTTCTTACATTTGAGTATCATGGAGAACTTCGTTGTCATCATATGTATTATCTTCTTCAAGGGTCTGTATAGAGAACAAAGAAGAACACTCTCGTGCAACATTAAAAGTCACGAATTCACAAGCTATGGTTGAAGGCAATGTGTTTTCATTTTCTCTCATTTTGGATGGTGGATTTTCCTACGGTTTTCTCTCACTTCCTTTTCCTTTTTCTCTCGGAACTCTCCACTCTTTTTTATTGTATTGACCACTTAGGTCATTTCATCACTTTTTCAACTCATACCCTCATCTTTCAAAATCTCATCTTTCTTATCCTTACCATATTGTTCATCCATGATTTTTGTTTGGTAGGACTCTAAGAGGTTCTCCATTTCTCTTATCATGTCAAATCTCTGGAATTCCTCTTTCCTTTGGGCTTCTTCCTTCAAAGATTGGTTAATTTGACTGGAGTACGCATCTTGGTAGTTATACCTTGCATGTTGATGTTCTAAAGGTTGTAGTTGCGACCTTCTTTGTCCTTCATAGTAATTTTGACTCTCTCAGGTTAATGGACAAAGTACTCTCCTTGTTGGTAATCATCATATTGCTGTTAGAATGGGCTATGTTGAAATGAGCCTTGTTGTCCTTATTCTATCTCTATGCTTTGGTTGTAAGCTTCAACCCCATGGTCAAATGGATCATACCATTATGCTCTTGGTAGACCATATACTTCATATTGGTTGTATGTTTGTTGGGCTTGAAAAGGGGTTCTAAGAGCATACCTCTTTCTCCTGAGTGATTTGAAATCCTCCCATGTGTTGATGTACGCTTCTTGTCTTTGCATTTGAGGGATGACCACTTTGTGATACCAATGCTCAGATTCTCCTCTCAGTTTTTCCACAACTTTATGAATGTCCATTTGGTAGTAGTAGCTTTCCATTTTCCTTTCCCATGACTCATAGCCATAAGCATCATCATGTCCACAAAAATACAGTTGGAAGCTCATGGCTGCAAAATCTTTTTAAAGGGTAGAAATAGAAGTAGAAGTGGTGTGATAAGATAAAAATACTTGGTACCTCACATGTTTACACTTGATTGACATACAAGCCTTTGACCTCAAACTCCTTGGTAAAGCCTTCTTACTTCCACTTCTTCCTCGACAACCTTGAGTTGTGGTACTCAAGTTGCTCCAAATCTCAAAATACCAAATAATGCTCTTCACCTGAAGTAAAAGTTGGTTACTTTTTATGGGCTGGAAAACAATGTTTTAGTGCATGGGGGCTGAAAGAAAATTTAGGTGGGTGATTGTCAAAAAATGGATTTTAGGGGTACATGGGCTATGTAGTAAAAAGTTTCAAGATCACTCCAAACATTTTGTACCAAATATTCCTTTTGGCCAATAACTTACTTTGCACAATTTTTTTTAACTTTTCAATTCTTCAAATGAAACATTTTTTTTTTTTTGCTTTTTTTCAAAGACTTCTTTTTTTGTATATGGTCGAATAAATGGAGAGAGGAGTAAAAAAATTTTGTGTTAGCCTTGAGTGATCTTGGATTTTTTTTTTCAAATTGAGTAGAAGAGAATGTGATGCAAATGCATTATTTGAAAGGATAGATAAAGAGATTGAGAAGAAAGTTCAAAATCTCTTTTGGATAGTTTGCACAAGTAGGAGGACCTCCGCTCTCATACCAGTTGTTATAGTTCCGGTTAGATGGATGGTGAACCCGAAACCAAAGGTTGATCTTTTCCTCCTTGTGCTTGGTGAACGTAGATGATGGTGGTGGTGGATTTTTGGAGACTTGAAACCTCCAAGCTTCAAAAAGACTTGGTAATCACAAGTATGACGTCCGGTGGTGGTGAATCCAACTTCTCTCTTCTTTAGAGAATTTGAGCAAGATGGAGATGATGAATTTGAGGCACTCTTGAGGCTCAAGTCTGGAGTTGAAGATGGTAAGAATAAGACCAAATTTAGGAGCTAATCTCACTAAGAAATTTAAGTTAGAAAGAAAGATAGGAAACTAGAAAGAACAAAATTTAGAGCAATAATTCTTGATGTATTTCTTGATGATTCTTGATGAAAAATAAGTGAGGTAGGAATTCTATTTATACTAGTAGGAGCCAACCTTCGGTTACAAGAAAAACCTAAAGAATTATTATAATTAACTCCTAGAATTAACATAAGAAATAACTCCTAGAATTAACACTAGAAATACTCCAAATAACTCCTAATAAAACTTAAAACTAAAGGCTATTGAGTCCTCCATTTTATTGCTTGTAAATCATCAGAAGGAAGCCTCTAGATCCTTATAAAATTCACCAAAATGGATAACAAAACCAAGAGGAGTTACACAACTCACTTAGCTTGAAACTAGAAACTCCAGTAAAGTGTCACTTGAAATATTATTTCAGCCATGTTAACGTCCAAACGAGCTTCTTCCCACTTCATATGAAATCTAGAACCAGATGTTAAAATTATAATGCAGAAGGAATCATGCAAGTCTGATATCGGTAGCGTGAGTTATGAAGTTTCTACTGAAACATCTCCAACTAGTCTTTAATAACGCCTCCATCAATTCTTCTCATTATGTACTCCAAATAAGTACTTCATGATAGATGTGTGACTTGGGTGTAATGTTTGTAGGAACCTCCTTTCAAGGAGAAGGTCTTGGGTTCAAGTTGCACCTAATTCAGTTCCTTTTTTTTATTTATTTTTAAAACCTTTATATTTTTGAATTGGGATATCATGGTGTTGACACAGGTTTGAAGACTTGGTCCAATGTGTAAGCTTGGTGGGTCATGTAAGTACTGGACCATTCACTTGGACTAGGCCGGGATGGATTTAGACCAAGGCTTGACTTTTGCTCTGGCGGTCTGACCGGATGGTATTGACCCTTGGCCAAAAAGTGAGGTTGAAACCCTGTTGGGCCTATTATGTTGAGGCCGTTGGGTTTAGGCCTGCATGTGGATTTGGGTCTAATGGGTTGGGGCGGCTATCTTGCCTACAATAATTGAGCCTTAGGTCCAAAATTCTTCTTGGGCCTTTTCTTGGGTGGACTTTGGCTTGGTTCTTCATCTCTGGTGGAAATTCTAATTAGATCTTCCACTTCTCTAATTTGTGCAATGTGGTCCCTGGATGGAACCACATCACACCTTTTCTATGATTGCGAGTTTGGACGACAAGTGAATGTGGCTTGCAATATTCCTCCATTGCCATTGTCGGTTGTCACTATAGTTCAAGCGTGGCTCACAGAGGTTTGTGGCTGCTTAACTTCAGATGCTTGGAGGCTTTTTGTGCTAGTAAATTTGACTATATGAAGGCACCGATATGAAGTAGTGCGTGGGGTCAATTGACTTCTACTGTTGAATTAAGATGGATAGTGCATGGAGCTTTTTGTAGTGTGATTCTTGTACTGTATATGTTCTTTGTCCATTATTAATATATATTTTTTTCGTCCCAAAAAGATTTGAATATTTTATTTTTAATATTTAATCTATAATTTTATTTTTTTAATATTTTGATGCAAAAAATTAAATAATTTATATGTAAAATATAATTCAATATTTCTAGTTTCTAAATATAATTTTTTTGATTTTTTTTAAAAATTTTTTTTTAATAATTATTTGAGTCAAACACAACATCAAAAGTCGAACGTTTAAAACAAATTAGGATGGATGTAGTAGATATCTGTTGCTGGAAAAAAAATGGAGAGTGCAAGCTAGCCAAATTTGAATATGTACCTACAGTCTTTGATGTGGATGCGCGTCACCTAGGTTGGGTTCCTCCACCGTGTGGTTGGTTGAAGTTAAATTCAGATGCAGCGATAGGGGATGAAGGAAGGTTGGGGTTGGGTACGGTTCTATGAGACTCGGGTGTCTTTGTTTGCGTTGCGTTGCGTTGGGTATGGCGTGCTCTGGTATCAATAGTGTTTTTTTTATACAGAATCGCTGGAAGCATTGGAAGGGTTAAGGAATCTAGCAACAGTGAAAAACATGAAGATTGTGCTAGAGTTGAACTGTTGGAAGTAGTTCGGGCTATTCAGAATGGTTTTTGGATTGAGTCAGAGGCATTTTCTTATATCACAACTATTTGAGACAGACTTGCACATCAGGAACTTTGGGACGTTCACCATGCTTTCCACGAAGCAAAAATTTGTGGCCCATCATTTGGCAAGATATGCTCTCATCTCGGGACTTTCCATCACATGGAGTTTTTTGCTACCGCGCTTTATTGGTGATTTCATCTGATGGTAGCACATTTGAAGTTTATCTCCTCGTTTTCCTTCTTATCTTCTTTTGCCTCCATTAGTTCCTTTGGGTTTCTACATGGTATCTTTTCCCCAATGTTCTTTTAAAATCGTAGTGAATCCAGGTCTAGATAGATTTTATTTTACACTCTCTTTAAAAATAGGAGCTAAACTTCTGGTTGGGGATTTCTGTATTGGAGGTCCTTTTACCTCATAAAAAAAAATAATAAATAAATAAATAAATCATACTCCCTTCTTCTTTGAAACGTCCCTAAAATTTTACTTCCTTCGTCCCATTTTTTTGAAATGTTTCCTTTAGGAACAAATATTAAGAAACAAAACCACTTCTCGGAGTACCCTTCCGACCTAAATCGCATAACTTCACAAGTCTTTCTAATCTATGACCCTTTGTTTGGTGTAACCCTTACGACTCTTAGATTTGTTTTCGCCGTATAAACCAAAACGACGTCGTTCAAGATAGTTTTATTTTAAAAAACTGTTTGAATAGCTAAAAAATCATTTAAATAGATGAAAAGTGTTAGAATTTTTTAAAACATGAATATCCTATGACACATATAAAGACCCTAAACTGCGTCAATGACACATCTGAAGATCCTAAACTAGGACAATGACACATATGGAGGCCTTAAACGGAAACAATGACCCATATGAAGACCATCAATGCGCCAAAGACGCATTATTGGCTTTTGTTGGTATTTTTTGGAAGGACATATTTTAGGAGCCTTGTGTGGGCGATTAGCACATAGAATCAAATAGGGTAAAGTCCATTTTTAGTCCCTTAACTTTAAAACGTATCCTATTTTGATCCCGTTTTAAGAATTCATCTTATTTTAGTCCTAAACTTATAGTTTTTGTCATATTTTAGTCCTTATTTGCGAACCTGCGGGTCTGGATAAGGCCACACGCTTGTTCTTCTATTGGGTGGTCACTCTGGTGTGTGAAGCCATCTAATGTTTTTCTCCTAAAATCAAAGAAGTCCTAGACCAACCAAAGTGTTTCCGATTGATCAGGGCTCCAACACTTAAGTCAGTTTTGAGGATTTCAGAGAATGAGAATGCTTAGGGCAGAGTGAAAAAGATACAATGAATAGTAAAATTTTTGTTAGTATTTATAGTCTTTTCCTTTGGATGACATATCCGTGATTGTCCAAGGGAGTTTGTAGGATTTCATTTGTCCTGTTCAGGTAGTGGAGGTGTAACTGGTGTCATATGTCAAAGACCGTTATGCCGATAAAACATCTTTAGTGGCGGTCCTTCGATTTCCCGATAGCGTGGTGTTTTCCTTTTGTTTGGGGGTCCTTCTTTGGGTTATGATCCTCCCTCGGGTTAATGTAATTTGAGCATTTTTTCTAGCTTATCGCGCAGTGGGCTTTCTTGGGGGCCTTACTTTTAGGATTGCTCCCTGATCTTGGACCTTGCAGCCCTGGTTTTGGGCCTAGTTTCCTTCATGTCCCCCCTGATCGGTTGGGCTGATTGGAGGGAGTCCCGATATCATGTTGCCTAAAGAGTGCAGTGTTCGGTCTTTTCTTGGGTGCAGGCTCAAACTTGCTCCCTTTGTTGCTGAAAGAGTGTGTCATTCGGTCTTTTCTTGGGTGGAGGCTCAAATTTCCCACCCATCTTATGTTTCCGAAGGACTATGTCCTTCGGTCTATTCTTGGGTGGAGGCTTTAACTTGCCTCCCCCTTGTTGTCGAAGGAGTGCGTCCTTCGGTCTATTCTTGGGTGGAGGCTCAAAATTACCTCCCATTGTTTTAGAAAGAGTGCATCCTTTGGTCTTTTCTTGGGTTGAGGCTTAAAAGTGCCTCCCTCTTTCTACCGAATGAGTGCGTCCTTCGATCTTTTCTTGGGCGGGGGCTTAAACTTGCCTCCCCCTTTCTGCCGAAGGAGTGTGCCTTTCGGTCTATTCTTAGGTGGAGGCTCAAACTTGCCTCCCCCTTATTGCCGAAGGAGTGCGTCCTTCGGTCTTTTTTTTGGGTGGAGGCTTAAACTTGCCTCCCCCTTTGTGTCGAATGAGTGTGTCTTTTGGTCTTTGACTTGAGAAACAATTTTACTGTCTTTTGGGGATTGTTTTTTGGAATTTCCTAGCACACCAAGAACTTCTTGAGTTGGTACTCCTACTCACTATAACTAAAAGTAGTTGTGAGTTCACTTTAGAAGAAGAAACCATTATGACATCTTTTATCAAAGTATGAGTATTTTTGTAAAAGTGGACTAATGAGCTTAAAAAAGCTCAATTATGTGAATTGAAATTGTTTGGAATTATTTTATATAAATCCAAACCTCATTTTGTATTTATTACCACCTTTAGAACCTTTTATCAAAGTAGGAGTACTTTGGTAACTTTGGTACAAGGTGTATGTAACTTGCACCATTGAATAACTCCATTAAAAGTATATTATGTATATGCCGATTTTTAGAGTATTTTTAATGGAAAATAGGCCATTCATTTTAATGAATAAATGGGTAGTGGAATAGTAAAAATGAGAAGCCATGAAAAGCTTTAATGTATGCTTAAAGTTTTAGTGGAATGCTTAATGGCTAAAGTAATGACCATAATTTCAATCGCCATTTTGTTCAACTATAAATAGTGAGAAGAATGGCCATTAGGAATACACTTTGGTTCACATCTTTCTTCTTCTTCTTCTTCCTCTCCTTTTGCGCCATCTTCAACGAAATTGTTTGGTGATTAAGTGTGGATTTACATAGTGTTGTTACAACACTTTTTCCCCTCTCGACATCTCCTTATTGTCCATCTTCCTCTTCTTCTTCTTGGTCATCAAGGAAGCCCTCTTCCTCTCCTTCCATCTGGCATAATCCTAAGGAGATATCAAGAAGGCAAAACATCAAGATCAAGCAAGGAAGGAGCTTACATTTTTTAGAGCAAGGAATTATATATTCCTTAAGCTATTTTTCCAATGGTGAAAGGTACTTGTGAATTCACCCTTATCAAGCTCATATGTGTTCTATCTTATCTTATATATTCTTGTAGAAATGAGCATGATATTTGTGAGATGTCATGCCTTTTAAGTCGTCATTAATTCATGTGTTTGTATAAATATGAACATGAAATGAGAATCTAAAAGATCTAAAATCTTCATTTGGTATCAGAGCTTGTGTTGCTAGAATCTCTTTCATGTTTTTTTGTAAGGAATTCAATTTGGATGTATGAATTTTTTAACAAGAATTGTTGAGGCCGAAAATGAGCATAAAATCACATGCTGATTTTTTTCATGAGATTGAATTTATTTCATGTTATTTTTCCATAAATTTTGGATGAATTGTTTATCGAATTCATGTCTAGAAAATTATAAGTATTGAATGATCCTGTGAAATTATTATGTGAATTCGGCCATGATAAGAATTTGCAAGGAATATTGGTGAAATTACTTGTTTGATTCACATGATTATGAAAATATGTGTGCTAATGTGTTAGTGACATGAAGTATACAAAGTTGTTTGTATATTCAAATGCATGTTATGTTACTTACATATGTCACCTTATCATTTTATACTAAAATCTTTATTTTAAGGTTTTGTAATCTACATTTTGTCTAAGGAGGTGGATTTTAAGAGGGACCATTTGTGACCCTTCCATCTTTCCTAGGAATGTTCTTACAATAACTAAGGAGTTGAGAGACAATAGTATAAGATGGTGTTACATGAATGACACATGTATGTATTATATGGCCGAATGTACCAGTGACATTTTATAAAAAACCTTCTTGGAAGGATCGTTAAGAACATGTGTATGGAATTATGGAAACTTGTTTGTATGTTTCTAATTAAGTGTTATATGCACCTCTTTTTCCATGTATAAACATGTCTGAAATAGTTTTATACACTTGTTGCTTGAATGACTCTTGTTATGTGTTGACTGAACCTTAAAACATGTGATTGCATAATTGTAGATGGCAAGTAAGAATGTAATTGCTGAACTGAACAAGAACCTAAAATTGGATGGTGAAAACTATTCAATCTGGCAACAAAATGTCAAGTTCATCCTGATTGAGCAAGACACATTTGACATCCTGACCAATGTGGTCAATCCTATTCAGACTAGTAGTGTTGGGACAGCCTATGTGGCATACCTAAAAAGCGACAACCTGTGGTAGATGAGATAATGATTGAGTTCTCTACCATTGAGACAGCCAAAGGCATTTGGGATGCTGTGAATGCAAAGTATGGTGATGTTTCTGTTTGAGAAACAGAGATCTATGATTATGAATTTTGAGAACTACATTAAGAGATCTGAGCGTACCATAAATTCTCACTTGCGTGAAATGTCACGCATGATTCACCGATTGAAGGAGGCAGGACATGAGCTCACCGATGAGCAGCAAGTGCAAGCTATCATTATGTCTTTACCTAATGAGGAATGATAATTGATGAAGGTTAATTTGTGCCATAATCCTCAAATCAAGTCATTCGATGATATTGCCCGCCATTTGTTACTTGATGCAGAAGTAATGGCTCTTAAGAATCACTCCTCCACATATGTTACCTTCTCCTCCTCCCACAAGAAAGGGGGGGAAAAGGGGAAGTGGTTTGGTAAGACCAATAATTTGAATGGCAATGGTAAGGTGAAGACTAATGAGAATAGCGGTGGAAATGGACCTAATTTTGATAAGTTCAATAAGAAGAGAGATATTTCCAAGCTTAAGAGCTTGAACTGTGGCAAGAAAGGCCATTTTGCGAAGGATTGCAGAAATCCTACCAAGGTATGTGTACCTACTACTCTAATGTACATGTTGTGTCATGTACCATACTTACTGAAATAAATTCTTTGTGGATTGTAGATTCGAGAGCAACATACCACATAGCTCGAGACAAGTCTTGGTTTGTGACGTTCAGGAAACTATTGAGAGGCATGAAGAATGTCTTGGTGGGAAATAATGAACTTTTAGAAGTAGTTGGTATTGGGACTTGTAAAGTCCCTGTGTGTAATGGATATTTCATTTATCTGGTTGACAATTTATACGTACCAGGTATTTTGCAGAAACTTGGTTTGGATTTCAAGTTTTTTGAAGTATAATTATAGCTTGACTTTTTATAATAATAGTGTTACTATTATGAAAGATAATCATTTTGTGTGTGAATGTATGATTAACAATGGTTTGTATGAACTTAGACCTAGTAGTCACACCACTTCTTCATCTAGTTTCCATGTGACTGAGGTCACAAGTGAAATGACTTGGCATGAAAGGCTTGGACACATAAGTCAAG
>JBBYHH010263588.1:0-12868 GCA_038382905.1 Daphne laureola
TCACAACTACTTTTAGTTGTAGTGAGCAGGAGTACCATCTCAAGAAGTTCTTGGTGCGCCAAGGAATTCCAACAGGAGTGTCTTGAGATCCTTTAGCAGCCGTTGTGTATGAATTCTTTCTTTTTTGCGCTTTTTGAATGTTGGTTGATTGATTTGTAGTTGTTGCAGATCTTTGATTTTTTCTTTCATCTTCCATCAACGCGTTGATGAAGACCAACTTCAACAACTTGATGGATTTTTTTCGTCAATCTTGATCAATTTTGAGAGCTTAAAACTTTTATAGCTTCTCTCATAACTGTAGCTTAGTAGTGGAGTGGATGAGTTTATCTTTGATTGCTCCATGGCTTGTAAAACTTGAAGTTTATATCTTGAGCATCTGGTCATCAACGCGTTCATGCAGGCTGCATCACACGCTTCCGAGATTTCTTTCCTTTTCTTATCTGATTGCATCTTTGTCTTCCTTTTTCATCACGATGTGGTATGATTTTCACCTAATTATTTCCATAAACTTTGTCTTCTACATGTACTCTTGAACTTCCTATGAATGTGGCTAAGAAAAAGTACACATTAATCATGAAACTGGATCGAAATGTACGTATGCTGAAGTATTCAACACAATTCAAATAACACATGATTTCTTGTTCTTTTGAATATTTTACAATTGTATCCCAACAAATTTGAGCTTCCAAACCAAGAACTAGTAATCTTCGTCAAGACATTAATTTATCAAAACTTTGCAAATAGATCCTCAAGGTTTTGGAATCATCAAAACTAGTGGTAGGAGGTAACACAATCAACACAACATCCTCTTAATGTTGGGAAAAAACAATGTCCCAAGTAGTCTCTGCCAATCCAACACAAAACCACGAAGGGTTTTGAAAAATTCTTCCAATACCACAAAGATAGTGGTCATGACACCGAGAGTTTCTGGCAGCTCAAACACCTCATCGCAGAAATCATTGGCGAGGATAAGCTCAAAGAATACCTCGCCCAAACCAAATCTCCTTGCAAGGACCCAGCCAAGGAAGTGTGATGATGATAATGACGACCGTGAGAGAGGTCGTCGATGTCATAATAGCCATCATCGACAACAAGCACCACCCCTTCCTCCACTAGTCGGAGCAATTCACATGTTACTAAAGTCAGAAGGCTCTTCGAGTCGAAAGCGGTACGCCCATGAAATTCTCGAGATCGACCATCAAGAAGAAAAAGTCATATATCGACCCAATGGCACCAAGGTTGCCTACCAGTATTTGGATCCCTTCCTAGTTACTGTCAAAATCACGGGGTAGGATACAAACTGAGTCTACATCAACACCGGAGCAAATACCAACGTCATCTTCAAAGAGATGCTTGATAAGATAAAAGTTCCCATGTCATCTGATCAACAAAGCTCTGGACCTACCTTCAATATAAGGAGAGACATTGTCTCAATGTTGTTCGTTATTAATCTCCCTTTCATGTTGATTAGGGAAACCTAATTCAGGACGCTCAATTGTCATTCCATAATGGCAGAATTTTCGGTCATTTATGTCTCCTTAGCTTTCAACTCCATCATCAGGAGACCAAGCCAGGTTGAATTCTATATGTGTTGTGACTTATGTTCCTTGACAATGACATTTGAAACAGCTCGAGGTTACGCCTATATCTATATCAGTCAAAGGGCATCAAGGAAAAACTATGTGCCCATACTAAGGACCAACACCAATCCACAATCGTCAGACACCAATGAATATCCTATGGATGCGGATAATGAGCCTCGTTCAGCGACATCACTGAGAAAGTGAAAGTTGTCCTGGGTAAAAAGTTAAAAATAGGCAAGGACCTCAAATAAAAAGAGAAGGTCGCTCTCATATACCTCCTAGAGGCAAATCTCCACTTTTTTGTCTAGGAACTCAAAGATCTCCTTTGTGTTGACCCTTCGGTCATTACACATAAGATCAAGGTATTTCTGAATTGAAAATAGCCCTAATTTTGATGAAATTAAAGCTAGGATTCTCGGGCTCCAGATTCCTGACTTGGAAATTTATAGGTGCCTATTTGAGTTCAACTTATGAAGAGCATTAAGGAATGAATCCTGTAGGATCAAGATTCTTCCAAATACAAGAGATACACTTTACTTCTGATCGTATTTTAACTGTTGTATCCATATTAGTGATCTCTACTGATCTGTATATATATAGGCTTGTACTCACACTTTTAATACATATTGAAAAACACAACTCACCTCATTCTCTTCACAGTATCAGAGCATTCGGGTCTAAATGTCAAACCATAACCCTAAACTTACAGAAAACAAAATACCTTCCTCATCGACAATAACAATGATGGCTCCGACACTCTGTCGTCAAAACAAGCAGCAAAACCATGAGAGAACCAGAATCATCCACTCTTTCTTCATCATTCCGATCAGCCTGGGGCACTTCTCATGTCACAACCATTGATGGAATACAATTACATCACTTGGGCTCATTCAATGAGCATGGCACTGACTATCAAAAATAAGAACGGGTCTGTGGATGGTACACTCATGAAACCAAGCACTGTAGCTGCTGAATTTCAATAATGGAACCGATGTAACACTCTTGTTAAGACTTGGTTGCTTGAAGCCATGTCAAAGGAGATCTCTGCCAGTGTAATTCACTACAAGGACACACTAAATATAGTTCCATATATATACAAGAGGGGGGTGAATTGTCTTTTAAAACACTTTCAAACACTTGCTTATCTTGAGAAGAAAACTGTTGAAAAGTTCTTATCGATACATTGATATACTGACTTTGAAAAACCACTTGTATACACAAGATATCAACGTGTTAATGAAATGCACAGTAAGAAAACCAAGTAAGTGAAAGACACCATGATTTATAGAGGTTTGGTCCAGTTGACCTATGTCCTCTCCTCAAGATCCACTTAAGAATTAATCCACCATAACTGAGGCCTAACACACACGGCTTACAGAGAGTTTCCTGACACACAGGACTTCACTAGCCTGACTCACAAGACTTTCACCAATACCTGACACACAAAAATTTACAAATACCCGACACACAAGACTTAGAAAATGTGCCTGACTAAAAGGACTTAAACCAAGCTACCTGACACATAGGACTTATGTCAATGCCTGACTAATAGAACTTTAGAATGAGCAAATGATCTATGATTAATGCGTTGATAGACAACCTATCAACTTTCATGTTCCTTAGGAAGTTTCACACAATCAGTGTTAAAGAACTGGTCTAACAACATTAACTTGTGAAGTTGGTCTTTTAAGCCGAAAAGGAAAAGCCTTTTACAAGGTAGATGTAAAAATCAGTAAGGCTTCTCTCGGATGACTCACTTCTAGAATGATCAAATTTGTTGAGGACTAACTCTAAAGTTTCCAGCTTTTTGATATGTGATTTCTAGAGTATTCTAATTTGAGGATGAGAAGGATGAGAAGTTAACACTGTACAGATTGATTAGTAAAATTAGTCTTCTTCTTCTCTTCATCCTTCTTCTTTATATAGGCTCCAAAATGATTCGGATTTGTGTATGAGAGTCCTCAAGATTTGCAGTAGTCAATGTGATTGAATAATTTCCATTCTAAGTGCTTTTGAACGTTTGACAACTATCAAACTAGTCTTTGCATTTCCTTGGAATTTTTTGACTTCTTCCATCAACGCGTTGATGAAGACAGTCTTAAAAAACTTGATGGATTTCTTGTCTTTTTTTATCATCTTGACTTTCATAGTTTCAGAATTCTTCTCAGATGTATTATTCTTTGATTTAAGATGGATGGCTTCAACATTGAGATGTTCCTTCCTTTTGAAATGTAGTGTTTTCTTCATGAGAAAATAGTCGTCAACGCGTTGATGCTGAGTGCATTAAATGGTTGAAGGATCTTCTTTCCTTTCTTGGTTGATTCACTTCTAATCCTTTCCATTTTTCTTTGATTTAGTTATATTTGATGTTGTTTAATGCATTTATGATATCTTGACACTTCTTCTTTGGAATCCTATGAATGTGGCTAAGAACAAAATCCACATTAATCTTGAATTTTGAGATTCAAAGTGTATATGCCGAGATATTCAAAATAAGAAAATTAAACTAGCTTCTTGTTCTTTTCAAATAATTGCATTTCTATCCCAACAATTAAATGTCTGAAACCAAGAACAAGAATGATTTATCAAATCCTTGACTTTATCAAAAATTTACAATTTGCTCCTCAAGGTTTTGGAATCATAAAAAAGATATAGGTAAGTCAACAAAGCCAACACGAACCATGTGGCTAGAACTGCAAGAAAGTGTAATTGGCCTCGATGCTCTGCCCAACGTCAATAAGGCATACGCTATGGCTTGAAGGCATGAGAAGCAAGCTGAAACTTCCAGCAAGTCCAGACACTTCGGCCAATACCACGACCACTCTTCCTGATTATGGAGAACTCTCATGTAAAGCATCTAAACTTTCAACACATGGCACAAATTCAATATGGATCTTAGACAGTGGAGCTAGTGATCATATCATTTGTGACTCTAGATATTTCTCATCTTGCATTCCTGTTTGAGATCGACTTGTCAAATTGCCCGACGAGAAATCATTGCAAGTTACTCATATTGGTACCGTCATTTTTAACCCAAAATTTATCCTCCATAATGTTCTATATGCCCCATCCTTATTGTAGACCCAGATATGGCCAAGAGGGGAATGAATTGGATTTTAAAACAGTTAAAAAACCTTTACAAGTTTTGAAACCAAAACACTTGAAAACTCTTATCAACGCATTGATAAGCAGATTTTGAAAATCACTTGTAAAAGCAAGATATTAACATGTTGATGAAATGCATAATAAGAAAAGCAAGTAGATTGAAGGACACATGAATTTATGGAGGTTCAGTCTAACTTGACCTACATCATCTCCTCAAGATTCACTTAAGAGTTTCTCCACTATAACTAAAGCGTGAAACACAAGGCTTATACAAAGGTGCCTGACACACAAGAGTTTCTCTGGTTGATCACTGCTACGAGAACTTGAAATATTACTTTGGAAGAACACCTGCAAAGTCGGATTGTGGAGACCCAATTTTGGGCGGAGTTTCTTATTGCATGAGAACACTATGGTGGAGGATATTAAGGCGATAATGGAGAACGCATACAATTTCTAAAATTGAAGTGAAGAAACCTAATGTGAAGTCCATTTAAATCTACGATAGAAATTAGTTATTGCTCTCGTTGATCACTGTTATGAGAATTTGAATTATTGCTTTTAAAGAACATGTACAAAGCTGAATTGTGGAGACCCAAGTTTTGGGAGAGGTTCTGATTGCATGAGAACACGATGGCGGAGGAGATTAAGGCGATAATGGAGAACGCAGACAATTCCTAAACTTGAAGTGAAGAAACCTAATGTGGAGTTCATTTAAATCTCCGATAGAAATCAATAATTTCTTTAGTTGATCACTGTTATGAGAACTTGAATTATTACTTTGGATGAACATGTACAAAATAAGATAGTGGAGACGCAAGTTTGGGCGGAGATTTTGATTGCGTGAGAACATAATGGTGGAGGGGATTAATGCGATAATGGAGAGCAGATCATTCCTAAAGTTGAAGTGAAGAAACCTACTATCAAGTCCATTTAAATCTCCAATAGAAATCAATGATTGCTTTGGTTGATCACTACTATGAGAACTTCAATTATTGCTTTGCCAGAACACGTAAAAAGTGGAATTGTGAGACCCATGTTTGGACGAAGGTTCTGATTACATGAGAACACAATGGTAGAGGAGATTAAGGCGATAATGGAGAACACAAACGATTCCTAAAGTTGAAGTGAAGAAACCTAATGTAAAATCCATTTAAATCTCCAATAGAAATCTGTGATTGCTCTGGTTGATCACTGATACGAGAACTTCAATTAATACTTTGGTAGAACACGTGCAAAGTCGAATTGTAGAGACCCAAGTTTTGACAGAGGTTCTGATTGCGTGAGAACACGATGGTGGAGGAAATTAAGGTGATAATGGAGAACGCAGACGATTCCTAAAGTTGAAGTGAAGAAACCTAATGTCAATTCTATTTAAATCTTCGATAGAAATAAGTTATTGCTTTGGTTGATCACTTATATGAGAATTTGAATTATTGATTTGGAAGAACAAATTCAAAGTCAAATTGTTGAGGCTGAAGTTTGGGCGAAGGTTTTGATTGAGTGAGAAGATGATGGTGGAGGCGATTAAGGCGATAACGCATATGATTCCTAAAAGTGAAGAAACCTAATGTCAAGTCCATTTAAACCTTCGATAGAAATCAGTGATTGCGCTAGTTGATCACTATAATGAGAAATTGAATTATTGCTTTGGAAGAACACGTAAAAAGTCAGATTGTGAGACTCAAGTTTAGGCGCAGGTTCTAATTGCGTGAAAACATGATGCTGGAGGATATTAAGGCAAAAATGGGGAATGTAGACGAATCCTAAAGTTGTAGCGAAGGAACCTAATATCAAGTCATCTACGATAGAAATCAGTGATTGCTCTAGTTGATCACTGCTATGAGAACTTGAATTATTGCTTTGGAAAAATAGGTGCAAAGTCGGATTGTGGAGACCCAAGTTAGGGTGGAGGCTCTGATTATGTGAGATCACGATGATGGAGGAGATTAAGGCAATAATAGAGAACGAAGACAATTCCTAAAATTGAAGTGAAGAAACCCAATGTGGAATCCAATTAGATCTCTGATAGAAATCAATGATTTCTCTAGTTGATCAATGCTACAAGAACTTGATTTATTGCTTTGGAAGAACACATACAAATTCATATTGTGGAGACCCAAGTTTGGGCATAGGTTCTGATTGCGTGAGAACACGATGGTGGAGGAGATTAAAGCGATAATGGAGAACGCAAACAATTCCTAAAATTGAAGTGAAGAAATCTAATGTGAATTTGATTTAAATATTTGATAGAAATTAGTGATTACTCTGATTGATCATTACTATGAGAACTTGAATTATTACTTTGGAAGAACACGTGCAAAGTCGGATTATGGAGACCCAAGTTTGGGTGGAGGTTCTGATTGCGTCAGAACACGATGGTGGAGGAGATTAAGGTGATAATCAAGAATGTAGACGATTCCTAAAATTAAAGTGAAGAAACCTAATGTTAAGTCAATTTAAATCTCCGATAGAAATTAGTGATTGCTCTGGTTGATCACTGTTACGAGAACTTAAATTATTGCTTTGGAAGAATACGTACAAAATCGGATAGTGGAGACCCAAGTTTGGCAGAGGTTCTTATTGCGTGAGAACACGTTAGTGGAGGAGATTAAGGCGATAATGGAAAACGCATACAATTCCTAAAATTGAAGTGAAGAAACCTAATATGAAGTCTATTTAAATCTCCATTAAATATCAGTTATTGCTCTAGTTGATCACTGCTATGAGAACTTGAATTATTGCTTTGGAACAAAGTCAAATTGTGGAGACCCAAGTTTGGGCAGAGATTCTGATTGCATGAGAACACGATGGTGAAGGAGATTAAGGTGATAATGGACAATTCCTAAAATTGAAGTGAAGAAATCTAATGTGAGTCCATTTTAAACTTTAATTGAAATCAATCATTACTCTAGTTGATCACTGCTCTGAGAACTTGAATTATTACTTTGAAATAACACATACAAAGTCGAATTGTGGACACCCAAGTTTGGACGGAGGTTCTAATTACGTGAGAATGCAATTATGGAGGAGATTAAGACAATATTGGAAAACACAGACAACTCCAATAGAAATTAATGATTGCTCCGAGATTTGGATTATTGCTTTGGAAGAACACGTGCAAGTTGGATTGTCGAAACCCAAGTTTAGGCAGAGGTTCTAGGATTTCTAAAATTGAAGTGAATAAACCTAATTTAAAATCCATTTAAATCTCTAACAAAAGTCAGTGATTACTTTGGTTGTTTAGTGTTTTGTGAACTTGAATTATTGCTTTGAAAAAACACATACAAAGTCAAATTATTAAGAAACTTGTTTGGGCTGAGGTTTGGATTGCGTGAGAACACAATAGTGAAGAATCGGATTGTGGAGATCCAATTTTGAACAGAAGTTCTGATTACATGAAAACACAATAGTAAAGGAGATTAAGGTGATAATGAAGAATGTAGACAATTCCAGAATTTGAAATGAAGAAACCCTATAAAGTCCATTTAAATCTCCGGTTGAAATATGTGATTACTCTGGTTGATCAGTGCTATGAGCTCTTACAAGTGCTTTGGGGGAAAAATGTACAATGCGGGATTGTAGAGAGCAAGGTTGAAGAGAATGAACGTGTTGAAGATTTAGGAACCGGTTCAACCTTCTCTCGGAAGTTGTTTTCATTTTTCAATTTATTTTCCGTTAGTTAGCGGTGAAAAGTGATAACGAGTCGGCAAAGTGCGATGGGGACAAAGAACAGCCGAGCAATGCATGGCATGGGATGGTTCGCAAAAGTTTTCATGTTGAAGCATGAGTAGAATACAGAAATAAAAATAAATAAAAAACAAGCAATCAATCAATCTAACCAAATTAAAGAAAAAAACATGAAACAATCACACTACTTAATGCATGTCAATTTCATTCCATAAAAATGATTTTGCATCGAGGGAAAAACAAAAAGGGAAGAAGGGTTAGAGTTGATTTTAGACGAACTATCAATGAACAAGCATGTATGACTGGGTAATTGATTAGCCGTTTTTCCCCCGCCCTTCTAGGGATTTTTAGCATCCACTAACAATTTAATTAATCAATTAATCCCACATATGCATATATACTTAAAATTACTACTACAAACTACTCCCTCCGTCCTAGAATAATACCTACATTTATTTTTTAATATTTAATTTATGATTTTTTTTTTATAATATTTTAATTTGTAAATAAATGTATTTTTTAAGATTTTTTTTAACAAATTTTTTTTAATGAAAAATTGAGTCAAACACAAACATAAAAGTTAAACATGGACATTATTGTGGAACGGAGGGAATACATACTACCATTAATTTTACTAATTTACCCAACTAAATTACCTAGCTACTGTTTAGGTCTATATATAAATCTTGGCTCTCGTGTTAGTGTAGTGTGTGTTATAGAAACAAGCAAGAGCCACAACAAAACCCAGAAACTAACAAACAGAACACAATTGTAAAAAACAGAAGCAGGGCGACCAAAGGCAGCTCTACTCGTGAAACACCTGGCACCTGAAACACGGTTCTGGGGTTGCAATCATTTGATAACAAAGCTACTAAGCATTGACGAGTGACAACACACGGAACAAACAATCAACCATCCAAAAGTAGCAGATAACAAAGAAACTACACGCAAACCAACCATGACTAATTGCAGATAAACATGTACACAACCGAGCTTTCCATGTCAAAGCAATAGCAATGCACAGAGGAAAAACTCAATTAAACTCAATAAATCAGAGCTTTAGCCAAAAACCAAAACGCATAATTAAGGAAACGAAACAACCAAGTAAACCATTTTTTTGTAGTCCCTTTCCACATCCATAAATTGCCTTAACTGCACACGCGATCATGAGGCTGAACACAACAAAACAGAGCATGCAAACGATCTACTCACAGAGAAGCATGTGAACATCGTGGGATAATTCCCTAAAACCTCTTATCTAAACATGAGACTGAACACAACAAAACAGAGAGCATGGAAAGTATCTACTGACAGAGAAGCATGTGAACATCGTGGGATAATTCCCTAAAACCTCTCATGTTATTAAGCAAGTACGTGGAATACTCAACGGCACGGTTGGTAGCAGACTACATATCAAACAAAATCCAGAAATGTCCACAAACAAACAAAACCAGTACAAGCAGTAATAGAACAAGCACAACATCATAACTTGCTACCAGAACATCCACAAGAACCCCACCAAGGGCTAAAAGGTGTAATTTAAGCCCCTTAGGTGCCTAACATGGAAGATGAAAGAAATTTTAACTCATGTCAATATCAGTCTCCTGAATATCTTTGTACCCCAAGTCCCGTTAACAAAGAAATATTGACTTCTCTACGTCCACTTTTATAACCTTGAAGTTTGTGCAACATCATGAAATATTGACTTCTCTACGTCCACTTCTGGCCGATTTGTTGGCCGATGATGCCAAATCTTGAATGAGTTTTCATCCTAGACACTCAAGCAACAATTCTCAGCCATCAATTGGCAACATTATCTCCGAATTTGATTAATCAAATTTCTAGGGTTTCAAGAATCCTAGAATTTCAAAATGCAATTACTCTCAATTTAGGAAGTGTTTGATTCTGAAACAATAGGGGTTTTGTTCTTTAAGAATAGGACTTCGATTCCTTTTAATTTTTATGCGCCAATCGCGAAAAAATGTAAGCCGGAAGGTGACTGATCATTTATTTATGGGATTGTGAAGGGTCGGGAAACCTTAGGCGGGACCGACAATAGGTATCAGAGGGATAGTGAGGTGATTAATATCCCGTGGGTAAGGTAGAGGTGGTTGGCCATCGGTGGGTGGGTGGCTGGAGTAGTATCAGATTGTCGAAGTTTGGGGTAGGTGGTTAAAATGTTAATTTTTAGACGTTATGGTGCAAAGACAATACTAGGAAACCTTTAGTTACTAAAAAAATCATTTTCAACAAGAATCCGTTAATTTTAACATTGATTTAATGGTAAAAGATCTGAATAGGAAAAAAATATGAAGTTAAGGGACTTTAGTAGGGTAAATTCTTAGAATATGACCAATTTAAGACAATAGACAAAGTTAAAGGATTAACGACGCACTTTACCCCATTAAGAAACATTCACGATTCCCACTTACACCCCTCCTTTCTTCTTTGTCAGTTCTTTTAGCAAACAAAGTTGTAATAATTGCAGAAACTAAAATATTGCAGAAACTAAAAATTAAGAGGCATTAAAATCAACAAGCACCTATTGAACAATCGAAAAGAAAAATGAAAACGAAGACTAATTATATCTACATCAGCCCGCATTTCGGAGCCTCAACTATCGCAAATCGACCACCAATCTTCCATCTTCAACGACGACTCCGAAGAACTCAGACAAATTCTAAGAGTTGTGGTTTTCCTACCACAGGAGAGAGGTGGCTTCTTTGTCCGCGGAAATTAGCCTAGCTAACGGAAACGGTCCACGTCAAATTAGAGCTTCACCCACTTTTAACCCAACCGACACAGTATAATTAGCCATCAAATTGGTTGCTCACTGGAACGAGAACGGGCATTGGGATCAGTAGAGGCCACGTCGCTAAACTACAGATTGACGACAGTTGCACCGATTGATTGAACAGCTTGACGGGACATGGTACAAAGGTTGATTATAGTAATACGGAGGTGCCGACGCCGACATACAACCGTTACAATTGGGAGGGGGATTGTACTTGCCATAGTTTCAGTTTGGGCATCCACACCCATAACCGTTGCAACCTTTTCCATTGTTGGTGTCGATGGAGCCACGTATGTATCTCTGTCAACGCTGATCTAGGGAGCATTGAACTTGATATGGCCACCGAAGCTCCTCGGACATTGACCTCCGATTGGTTGTTCCCGACTATGTTGGCATCTCGGACGAAGAAGGAGAGTAGAAAAAATGCGGGAAGGTGGTGAAGATTACAACTCTGGCCTTCACCTCGGTTAAAGTTATGAACGGTGGTACATACGTGGATATAGACATGACAGTGGGGTGGATAAGAACTGTCAACCACGTATAACCGACCGTTTTTTACGGTTTTATCCGCGGTTAAAACCAGCAGATTGGCGGTTACGATTTTTTTCCGTAACCGATAACCTAACGGATGTGGTTAGCGGTATGGAGGTAATTGTACCGCGGATAACCGTTAACCGTGATTAAACGATTAACCACTAATTTATATACGAGGCCCAACCAATTTATATATTAGGCTCACCAATTTTATACACCAAACCCAAGCCCAGCCCACTCTAAACTCCTAACCCCTCAACTCTTCCAATCGGCACAACCTAAGTCTTAATCCTAAGTCTAACTAATATTCTAAATTCTTCATCAAGATTTTATTAAACTGTTGATGTTTCTCTTAGGTTTAATGATTAAAATATTAAATGATTAAACTGTTGTGTAGATCGGTGGATAACCATGTTGGATTCGTAAATTTCTGAATATTTGAAAGTGTGGAGTTACGGTGTAATTGGTAAAATGTATGGTCTATTTTAATAACCGTGGTTTTAACCGATAACCGTGAATATTCGCGGTTAGCGATTTTGGATGTGAACTTGTAACCGTTACACAAAAACCGTAAATCGTGGATATAAAAACAAATTGCGGTTAGCGGTTGGAAGTTTAGGGGACATCGCGGATTAACCAATCCGTTGCCATGCCTATGTGGATAGAAATAATCCTACGTGGGTAAAAGAAAGAATTACCTTTTTTAAGTAAATAGAATTAAAACTACCCTAATTATGTAAAAGAAAATGTTAACGGGTGCCCCATGGACACGTCTGAAGGGTAAATTTATTTTCTTTTTTCATATCTCTCTACACATGTAATAATTGTAGTTAAATAAAATAAGAAAAGATTTGATACATGAAAATGAAATAAAAATACTCTTAAGAAGTATCCCAGGAACACCCGTTAACAAGACCCGTGTGTAAATAAAGTTAAAAACTACAACAGTTCTAAAAAAACTCGCAAATTTAACCATCATAAGCTTTAATAAAAATAAAATAAAATTTTAAAAAAACCATTATAAGTTGTTAATACATGCAAATCGATCACTGGTTTTTTTTTTTTTTTTAATATTTCATTCAAAAACTTGACATGTTTTGTTCTCTACGATTTGAGTATTTGATTGTGAGTGATTATTTAAAATTTTAGTTATAGCAATCTAACA
>JBBYHH010263920.1:0-12866 GCA_038382905.1 Daphne laureola
TTATATCTGCTTCTAGATCAAGATAGTCTGCAGACCCTATTAAATGATACATAGGGCGATGGTTCATGATCACTTGGAGCGTCTTGTATGAGTATTTTAGGGTTTTCAGCATTTCCTCCTCAATTTGTGATCCAGCTTTAATGAATGCTCCAAGAGTTTCTTCAATCAACTTTGATATTTCACTGCATGATTCGCAACGGGCCACCCGGTCGGACAGTAACTCAACCCGTTTGGCCAAGTTGAATAATGGTGAAAATGATTTTGTTGCGTCTCCGTTGACGAAGGAGGTTAGTTTTACTGTTAGCCTGCGAGCCAAAATTCTCTTTAGAACTCAAATTTGGACAAAAAGAAGTTACAATTTACTATTTGATTGTCCTAAAGAAATTGCAACACTTCCTTTTATGGAAAGTTTTTTTACATCAATTTTACTTTACGGTCTTGTTAACGGGTGCTCCTGGGGCATTTCTTAAGGATACTTTTATTCCCTTTTCATGTATCAAATATTTCCTTATCTTGTTTCAGTACAATTATTACATGGGTAGAGAGGTATAAAAAAAGGAAATAAACTTACCCTTAACGGATGCCCCTGGGGCACCCGTTAACATTTCCTTTTACTTTATTACCCCTACTATCTCTTCACTTAAAAAAAAAATATTTTGTCTTATATGTATATTTTACATTTGTACCTCAGGTCAACACACATTTTCAATCCGCAAGTCAATTAAATTGATGCATCATGGAGGGAGTACTTTTTTCTGTTTACAAAATAAAATTACTTTTACACCCTAATATTGTCAAGAAATCAACTAAAAATTAAAAGAGAAATGTTATGGCCATCACTTTGGACACTCTTCCATTAAACATTTGCTATGTATTCATTTTGGTGTATCTAAAATCAAACAGACCCACAAAATCTTGATCGTTGTGTTGCAATTTTGTTTGCCAAACATAGAACATGGAATCCGCATACCATTAATTTGTTGCAGGATTAAGGATCAGAAGAAGCTTTTACTAGAAAGTGAGATTAATTTACTTGTAGTAGCAACAATTTATTTGAATTTCCAATAGATCAATCTTGGAGATATTGCTGTAGAAGGAGATATTTGACGATGAGCTTAGTTGTGGAGTTGGGAGTTACAGCAGTGGACCAGGGAAGAAAAGATAGTATCTCTGTACAAATAAAAAGTTTTGGGTGCTTAATGGAAAATAATGAAAGCAGAGGGACCAACTCTAAGTAATCATTTACCACAACTTTAGGAGCTACCAGTAGAACATTAGCGAAAGGTTGAAGATTCGAACCAAACTCTGAAAGTTGATGCTGTTTCTCACTGCCATTCCCGATTAACGAAGGGGAGAAACAACATCCGATTTCTGGTAAAATTCGTCGCCTTTATTGTACATGCTTTCTGGGCATAAACGCTTCTAGTTTAAGTTGACATTCCTTCTTATCTGATTAGGGTTCTTCATAATTGCTCATCATCTGCAGATGTGTATGAGACTGACAATGTGAAAATGACTCTGATGGAATAGATTCCCTGCATCAGGCTGTACCAGAAGGTTCTTGTATGTTACAAAATGTCAATGAAGCTAATGCTTGGTGAAGATTTGGGTTGTCATCCAGCAGGCATGAAGGTACTCTAAACTGTCTTGCACCTTTTAGTTATTCTGCATAAAACTGATTCAATGGGTGTAAGTGAAGAGGTTAGAAAAATTTAAGGTTAATCTTTAAAGCTGTTGCTATTTTTTTAGTATCTGTTTTCCTGTGCGTCCCTTCGCATCCACGAAAAACCATCACTCTGTTGCTTCATCTTTATTCATAAATTCCATGGCAGGACCATTGAAATAAAGTGGGAATAACAGAATAAGTTGGATAAACTTTTATCTTTCTCCACATCAGACTGTCAATTCATAGTGACAAAACTTAGTAGACAGAATGAAACTAGAAAAAGGATAGGACAGCAATGCTTCCGACTGTATTGAGTTTACATCAACATTAATCTAACACTCTCTTATAAAGTTGCAGAGTAAACCAGGTTATTTTCTGAGAAATATAATGTCCAAAAAACTTTATCGCTCTATTTTTAAACACTTTAAAATCCATTGAGCAGTAAAAAATCTTTTTATTTTTTCCTTTCAATTTCTCCTGTGTTCTGTTATTGTCTGTGTCAGACGAGGTATAATTCATACGGACTATCATCTTGTTTTTTACATAGCTATGTTAAGCATATTAATTGTAGGCTGCAAGTAACTAGGGCCAACATACTCCCTCCATCTTCAAAAAATTGGTACATTTGACTTTTATATTTCAAGGTTCAATATTTGACTAAAATATTTACAAAGATAAATTGTGAAAAATTTCACAAAAATATAGTATATTTAAAAATCTAGATTTCAAATTATGATACATATATGAATTATTTAACTTTAATTTTCTAAACATTCATGAAAAATCATTGATTAAAACTGTAAAAAAAAAATGTATTAATTTTTTGAGGATGGAGGGAGTATTATTTTATTGCTAATTTATTAAAAAAATTGGACTTTAGTCTAACACTATTTGAGTATGGAGGTATTTGGGTAACTGAGACACCATCCTGTTCGATACTGAAAGCAACTTGTTAATAGTTCAGAGTCATTTGCTAAAAAACCATGCTGAGGCATTTTCTTATATAGACAAGAACTACCAAAAAATAATCTTTTCCATTATCCAAGCATCATGGAATTTGAGTATACAATGGGATGCTTGCCTCTCATCGCTTGGCCCTTATAAATACAGCATCTTTAAACCTCAGAGTCGTCCAGAATTGATCAAATAAGTAAGCAAACTTACAAACTTCCTAAAGCCTGCCCCTTCCCCACTTTTTGCACTTATCTTGACTTTTTATCCATCGAGCTAGTTGCAATTGTACCTGCTCTAGACCCCTTACCACACTGTACTTGCTTCCTTTGAAAATTTCTTTTAAGTATTTGAAAAAGCTAATTTTAATGGATAGAGTGAGAGATCTTGCTTCAATGAAAGCTGCAGTGATATTTACCAAGAGTTCGTGTTGCATGTGCCACAGCATCAAGTCGCTTTTCTATGAGCTTGGAGCTAGCCCTGCAATTCATGAGCTCGACCATGAGCCTTGGGGAAGAGAAATGGAGCGTGCTTTACGTGGACTTGGTCGTGATTCATCTGTCCCTGCTGTGTTCATCGGTGGAAGATATGTTGGCTCAGCTAAAGATGTTTTATCACTCCATTTAGATGGTTCCCTGAAACAATTGCTCATAGATGGGAAGGCCATATGGTTCTAGAAGATCCAACAACCCTACTCATCAAATTCTATATACTCTCTCTCTCTCTCTCTCTCTCTCTCTCTCTCACCATGTTTAAGAGAATGCTGTAATTGGGGCTAAGGTTTTAAGCTCAACCAAGAAAGCAGCATATATGGCTCACACCTTAATTTGTAAGATGCGGGTGCCATCTTTCTTCTTCTCTAGTAATAATATATTGTTTGGGGACAGCCTTGTATGAAGTTTAATATCTTCATTGAAATGAGTCCCCTCATTTCTAATGGTAAGAGGGAGGTCTTAAATCAGTTGTAGGATATCATATAGAATTTTGAAATTCCCACTACAATAAAAGAAAAAAGAAAACTGATGAAGACTGAAAAAACAGTTTTTCTTTGTTGCTTAGCGACCCGAGTTTAGACACATTATACAAACTTTATCCACAGAATCTTCCTTATCTATTTCTTGGCTCTTCTGAAGATAGAGGAAAAGCAGATCATACAAGTGGACGTTCTTCAACTTTCTGGAGGCACTGATGGCTCCATCATCGATTACAATTTGTCTAATAGAGAACACAAGCTTTTTAGCTAGGTTGAGACTCTGCAGAGAATGTGTATCATTTGAGGTTTAGTTTATACTAGAAATTAATGCTTGCCAAACTTTTAATGACGTTGCAATTCATGTTGGATATGAATATCAAAGATGTTGATTTTCTCTGTCTTTTGGTGGAGGAACTTATTAAGAAAAACCTACATCATACCAGTCCAGTTTTTAAACCATTTCATAGTAGGGGTGTTCACTATTTGGGTAAAACCGAAACTGATTGGATAAATTGGGTTGGAGTTTCGGATAATACCCATACCTTAATGAATGAACCTTAAGAAGGGTCCCTCCATATGCTGCACCTTTCCCACAAGGGACCTACTACAAAATATTCCTTTTTAGCGGGTTAACAATTGCAAGTATCAAAATCCAGTTATCAGACGTAATGTTTTCCATCTTAATATTTTTAAACTTGAAAAGCAAAAGCTAGATAGAGAGACTCAACTTGAACATAATATTAGTCATATAAAACTTCTCATTGAACTTTAAATTGGCATGATTTTACTGAAGACCTTGTACTTCGCTGTAATTCGACCTAGATCTACAGTGAGAGTTAACCAATCTTAATGAATCTTAAAAAAAGTCTCCGAGCGATTAGATCTCACTTTCATGTAATAAGAGTATTTGTAAAGATTGGCTGCTCATCGTGGTTTATGTTTAAATGGTCATGTGACTATGAGACTTTAGCAAGTTTCGATGAGTTGTTTTTAGCACACATGTAGACTGGTGAAGTACTGAAGTTTCAAAACGAAACCTGGAAAGCTCATGCTATTCTAAACTCCATTTCTATATTTTGTTATTAAGGGATAGAAATAGTATCTCATTTAACCGTAAATCTTATGTTCAATGTATATCCTTTCATTTTTTAGCCAAGAAAATAGGATGCACTTTTACTTGGCATTCCCTTTTTATCTGCTTAGGGTCTTCGTAATTGCTCAATATATGGAGATGTGTATGAAATGAAACAATAGGAAAATGGCTCTGATGGAATAGATTCCCGGCCTCAGGCTCTAGCTCAAGGTTCTTGCATGTTGCAGAATATCAATTCAGCTAATGTTTGTTAAAGATTCCGGTTGTCATCCAACAGCCACAAAGGTAATCTTGATTATCTTGCGCCTTTCAGTTATTATGAAATGTGTTTAAAGTTGGAGTGGCCTTTGAATCTTCTTAGAGCAGTTTAGCTATCAGTCTACCAAAGTTAACTTATCTCAATTTCTGTGCATAAAGCCCTCAAAACTGTTTTATTCTTGGGCTAAAGTTTTATCAAATGCATCACGCAAAATAAGTATTGAGGGTTAATTTTCAAAACTGTTGTTTCTTATTCTTTTCACCTGTTTCCTGTATGTCCCTTGTGCCCCATGGAAAACTAATTGTCATGATCTAAGTACTCATGAACTCCAAGGCGGGACCAGTGAAATAAAGTGGGTACAAATCAGATAAACTCTGATCTTTCAACCTTGAGGGACTCATGAACTCCAAGGCGGGACCAGTGAAATAAAGTGGGAACAAATCAGATAAACTCTGATCTTTCAGAGTTTCAGAGCCAACAGTGTAAGTTATCCAGAAATATACTAGTATTTATGGCTCTCTGAATCGTTATCTCAATGCATATCACAAGGTATGCCTGTTCCAGAAAAAAAGATGAATCTGTTCCTAAACTTTGTTGTTGTTTTAAATACTAGTATAAATCTACCAAGAGCAGTAAAATTATTCTTTTATTCTCTTATAGCCTGTGCCGACAAGGTGCAACTCTCATAGTCTCTCTATTTTCATGCCCATGATCTAAAGAAGCATATTTTATTGTAGACTTTATTGCCAATAACCAAGGCTGGAAATTCCCTCTTGCTATTAAGTTATTTAAATTTTATTTGAAAGCTATTTGAATACGGATGTTTAGAGGAAACTGCAGCTACCATCTTGTTTAATACTAACTGCAACTTGTCAATGTTCCACAGTCACTTTCTCACAAACATGTACCTTATCCAAGAAATATCATAAGGAATTTTTTTTTTCCTTTGTCTTTTCTCTTTGGGGAATATGAGTTCAGCAATGGGATGGATGCCTCTCCTCACCTTATAAATATACAATCTTTAAATCTCAGAGTTCCACCAGAGCGGAACGAAAAGCATACAAGCTTCTCAAACAACCCTTCCTTGTTTTATCAGTTCCTTCTATCTTGAGCTTCTATCCAACCTTCTGCAAACAATTAACTACTCCATACCTTGGCCACATTGTTAATTTTTTATCGTTTGCATCCTCAAACACTACCTTTTGTCTTTTCTGGCGAATTCAGAGAAACCTAGTTTTAATGGATAGAGTGAGAGATCTTGCTTCAATGAAAGCTGCGGTGATATTTACCAAAAGCTCATGTTGCATGTGCCACAGCATCAAGTCGCTATTTTATGAGCTCGGGGCTAGCCCTGCAATTCATGAGCTTGACCATGAGCCCTGGGGAAGAGAAATGGAGCTTGCTCTACGTGGACTTGGTTGCAATTCATCTGTTCCTGCGGTGTTCATTGGTGGAAGATATGTTGGCTCAGCTAAAGATGTTTTATCACTCCATTTAGATGGATCTTTGAAACAATTGCTCATAGAGGCAAAGGCCATATGGTTCTAGCAAATCCCGCAAGGCTACTTATCACGTTCTATACATATTATCTTTCTCTATTACCATGTTTAAGAGAGTGTTGTACTTGGGGTTAAGGTTTTAAACTCAACCAAGACAGGAGCATAACTTATGAAGGATGTGAAGCTTTTTTTTCTTTTTTTAAAGTGAAGCTTTTAATTCGAGTGATTCTTCCCAATCCTCGTCATGACAAAGACTTGAATCAACTTTAGAATCTCACGAGTGTTAATGAATTCCTGCTGAAAGAAAAAAAAATAGATTAATGCTGAAAAATACAGCCTTTTCTCTCTGCTTAACTGCTTCAAAGATTTACAAGTGCTATGCAAACTTCATCCACAAGTTTTTCCTTGATCCATTTGTGTATACTGAAGAAAAGCAGAATATATAAATGGATGCTCTTTAACTTTTTGGAGACAATGATGGCTCCATTACTAATTACTACTCCATTTGTCTCTAGAAAAGCTACTTCTTTATGATAGACTGAGACTAAGAAAAATTTGTTTTGTTCGAGAATTAGATTTTGGAAACTAAGGCTCGTTAATTTCTACAATGAGTTTGCATTTAAACATGGATATAACTATCAAGGAGAACTATTTTCCTTTTGTCTTGTGGGTGAAGCAACTTATTAAGAAAACGAACTAGAGAACCACCTGATTTTTAGACCATATGCAGGCTTTTCCATACACTTGATGGAAGATCTGATCACATTGTTCTCTACAAAAGATCATATACACACTAATCAGATTGCGTAGCTATGAAAGATGCTTGAAACTCTGATCCCTCAAATCTTGTTATGTGGGTTACCTGCAATCAGCAGCTAACTGGGGGATGGGGACTTTGAACGCTCTTAATTTCTCATAGGTAAGTAAAAGCCACAACATGTGAATATGACCATATCCAATTAATGAACCTTTGTAGAGGTCCTTCCTAATGTTGCACCTTTCTGATAAAGGACCTGCTAGCTGGCCTTTGGGCTGGAACCCATCCAGCAGACAAAAGATGGGCCTAGAAGGCTCACTGGCAAAGTGATGGTTAGCTTGACATTGGAGGCCTCTTTAATGGCCACTCTCTACCTTTCTTATGGCATGTCCATGGATCTTGATGACTGGTCTAGGAAATCCATTGCCTCAAGGGCTAAACCAAAAAATGGTTGGTAGAATTCCTTGGATTTGTATACTTCCCCCAGAACAAACCTACTTGGCCAAGTATCAAAGTCCAGTACAGCAGTACTCCTGTTTGTGGACAGACGCAAACATCAGCAGTAATAGGGCTGATTTTTAATGTCAGACTCTCTTAGGCTAAACTTTAGGATTCTATTTTATCTTTTTCATTAAATAGGAATAACTTTTATACAGAGTATGTCTACGTAGTTTTCAGGAACTAGGGTTCTAACTTTTTGTAATTTGGATCGTCCTCTATTTAAGGAGGATCGAATTCAATAGAAAATTAGCAATATTTCCTGTCAAGAAATGTACAGGGAGTTGGTGATCTCATAAAAAATCGCAATTAGAAGTTCCTCGAAGAATCGGATGTTGTAGCAAACTATTGTCTGACCATGACTGTAACCTCAAACCATTGTCATCCCAACCTGTTAATGGTTCTATTCACTTGCTCCCTAGAGTTTAGTACTATCTTAACTTATGACCATCTACTGATGTTTTTCTATGTAAATGAATGAAAACTGTGACGGTGCTGGTTTTGAAGTTGTCTCATAATTTTCTTATAGATGTTGCATTAAAAAGGGGCATTTTAGTTAAGGCTTTGCCACTTCATGCCTTCGACACAAATGTTGTCAGGTTTAAGGTGCAATATGATAATGGCTTAGCCCTATAATATTGTTCCTTGTTTGTCCATTTTGTCTGCAGATTTGTTTTGGAAATTTAATCTGTTAATAACCATTAGTAATTAACACAAGATGTTGTCTAAGATGAATATTTGTGCTTTACAGTACCATTTTTTTTCTATAAGATCATGTGCAAAGGTCTTAATGTAATTCTGCAAAAAAGACATGTATGGAATCCATATAAAAGAGCTATTAATCTGTAGATTGACAAATTATTAAAACTCTGTCATGAAAATCTCTTTGGAACACAAAAGGAGAATCTGGTCCCGTCTTGATTAAAGGAGTAGTATCTTATGCATGTGCAGCATGTGTGGACATTTATATGCTCACAGCCTCACACACTTGTATGATACCAATGTTTGCACCAAAGCTAATGTTAATCTAATCTCAGTTTGATTGCCACAGCATGGTATCATAGAAGTTGAAAGTGGGATGACCTGCAGCAAGGCATCCAAAGCCACCATTTCCAAACGCACCGCTCACCTCCAGTAGGATCCACAAAGGTGAATTTGCCAATCTGGTATATATTGACTAACCCACCCAGCTGTAATCTTTTGTTTTGTCTCAACTGAAAGCATTTTGTGATTGAATTCTGCAGAAACTTGAACCAATGGTCAGCATACATACACATCTCTCACAAATTCAGTTTTACTACTTACACTTGATTACTGTTTTCAGATGCTGCTGGTCCAAAAAAATTAAAAATAAAAATTATAGTGTAATTTGTAATTGTAAAATCCTCTCTTTTGCATAATAATTGCCAACTTGCTCGAATCATCTTAACATGACAGTTTGTGTCCCTAGTGCTACTTTATTCAATAGGCATCTAATTGAATAAAGCACAAGATCTTTTGAATATTGTCATTCAAACTTCAAATGTAGCAGTCTGCTCACTGTGATTCCTATAAATACCGTAGCTGGGGGCTAAGTTCAAACAACACCAAGCTTTGAGCACTCTTCCACTCTTTGCCCACTTGACCTTGTTGTAGTCCAACCCTCGGTGACCATCAGCCCGAATTCTGTCTGAATTCGGTCTGATGGTTTCTATGCTTTAAGAAAACAAGTAGGTAAATTAGGGATCTTGGTGAGTCGAACCACTTCACGGAACTGTTCAGCTGAAGCTTGGACCTATTCAAGCAAAGCAAAACACAGTTCGTCAGGGTTCATTATGGATAAGGTAATGAGGTTGGTCTCAGAGAAAGGGGTATTGATCTTCAGCAAGAGCTCATGTTGCCTGAGTTATGCAGTTAACATTCTGTTTCATGAACTTGGGGTTAGCCCTTATGTTTACGAGATTGACCAGGACCCTGATGGCAGGGAAATGGAGAAAGCTCTCATGAAGTTGGGTTGTAATGCGCCCATACCAGTTGTGTTCATTGGTGGGAATCTGGTTGGTTCAACAAATGAAGTCATGTCCCTTCATCTAAGTGGAGGCCTGATACCCCTGCTGAAACCTTATCGCGCTTTCTGTTAAAATCTATTAGTTGTAGAAAGAATAATCTTGGCTCCCAATATAGTTGATAAGGTTGGGAGCACCTATGTTGTTAAGTCTTTAGCTTTCTGAAGTTAAATGTCACAAGTGTTGAGCAGCAAACTTTTAATTGACTAGTGTAATCTATTCCTGTTTCTTAATGAAATTAGCTTTATGTGTACCTTCAAAGCCCATGATGTCTAACAGATTGATGTAATAAACAAACAGGAATAATAATAATAATAATAAATCCAAACATTTCAAATGAACTTACAGAGCAGCCAAATGTGTTTGATTGATTCTGTTACTTCTGTATGAATAACCATGATAGTGCCAAGTAGAATTGTGTAGACTACACATTCTACAGCCGCAAAATTATTGACTGAAAAGGTTTGTATGCAAATTGCTGATAAACAACTTGTGTCTTCCCTTCCCTCCATTGGTAAAATCCTATATACTGGAGTATATGAAAAGGTTTGTTCTTAACTTTTTTACTTTGTCTGCCACTGCTGAACTTTATCCTTGATAAAAATAGATATTCCATTCCTTGCATTTTGGTTAGTGATTTTTACTTTTGCTCTTGGTGGAGTTGAGAGGCTGGTGATATTTCATATTCCTCCATCACTCTCAATTGGAATTGGTTGATTCCCTGATTTGCATATTGAGGGACTAGCTGTAATGCTGGTTTTTGGGATAAAAAAACTCTCTAAAATGTGAGTAATCCATTGAAATCTTCAGAGCTAAGCAAATAATATGTCCTGGATTGGAAGCCAAGTTTAAGCACATATATTGCAGGAATTGTTGGATCAAAAGAGAGTAAGAATACTGCTGCAATGTTCAAATCAATGCGGTCATTTTCATATGGGACAAGCCTTTATTGATATTCGTATCTCCCTGCTTTAGCCTTTCTGCAGGGAACCATGGACCAGAACACCCTAGTTCTTTCACAGCAAGTTGATGGACTCGTGATTCCACCATGAAGATTTGTATACAGTAATTCTGAGTAGATTTTTTTTTTTTTTTTAATAACAATTACTCCTTCCGTCCAAATAAATGTGATACATTTTACTGGAAATGGAGAGTAAGAAATATTGTTGATTAGAGAGTTTAAGGTAAATTATAGGACAAAATTAGTTTTTTTGGGTGAGAAGGAAAAATGAGAGTAATAAAATAAAGTTGATGTAATTTTTTTTTTTTTTTAAGAAACGTGTCGGTTTTGTTGGAATAACCGGAAAAAGAAAATATATTAATTTTGCTAGAACGGAGGGAGTGTACCAGAACTCAACCTCTAAAATTTACTACCTTCTTGAGTATTAATCAGGGATTTTAATGTTGATGAAGGTGGTTATTTGAGATATTTGAAGCTTAGGGGACTTGATCTCCCAATTTGTGATGAACAATAAAAGAAGGAAATGGTAGGCATAGTAGCTTTAAGAGATGCTTGTACCCTTTCATTGTTAACTTGTCACGAGTTATTTATTATTTGAAAAATAACTTTCATTCAGAACGCTACTTGTTTTAAACCATACTGAGCAATAGAGGGGTACCATAAAGATATCATCTTACAAATGAATTAGCAAAAAAATAAACAAAAAATCAAAAGCAAATAAACTGGCAGTAACACCCGGGAGATGGTGTCATCTCAACCATAATCACCCATCTCTCCGCTTCTATAGAGGATGTTCCTAATACACACAGATTTTAAAGGAATCCTGGTCCGTCCCCAAACTCTGCCTTGGCTTTGGAAACTTCAAAGAAGCCGCATTCTATATGGTTCTTGATATTCTTCCGTCTGTGCTGGAAAGATCTGCGGCTGCAATAAAGAGAAAAGATGGACCGGGGATGTTTTTCCGGGGATTCACTCCGATACTTAAGTCAGTTTCTGTTTTAGAAGAATGAGCTGTGAGATTATCCCAGTTCCAGTAATGTTTTTAGTATTAAGAATATTGTACCTTTGAGAGAAGCTTCCTCCCCTTTTATAGAGAGGGAGCTCCCCTAGTTTCAATCGGATTAGGTCTGGGATGATTGTCTGTTCAGTTAGGAGTCTCCCGAGAGGACTCCTAATTCTACTGTACAAAGGACCCGTTACTTGAGCCGCAAACTTAGGGATCCGGGCTTATCAAACAGGATGGAGTGAAGATACAGACGAACGGGAAGGGAGATTAGAAGGTCGTGCCCAATGGGCCCAGCTCCTGGGTCCTTTGGGCCATGTAGGTATCAGAACACGTTATGGATTCTGGCGTCAGGAGGTAGCTGAAGCCGATATGCTACTTCTGCTACCCTTTTGAGCACCTTGAAAGGTAGATAATATCTTGGTGCCAGTTTATGGTCACTTCCTCCCCTTGTTGTCGCTTGTCTATACTTATGGAGTTTAAGATAGACCCAGTCATCCACTTCAAACACCCTATCAGTTTTGTCCTTGTCGGCATAGAACTTCATCCGAGCTTGAGTCCTTTTTAAGTGGTCATTTAGACGCTGTATAACCCTCTCCCTTGCTGCCAGACTCTTGTCCATTGATTCCATAGATGACTGTCCTGCCAAGTAGGGTATGTGGTTTAGAGGAGGCTGGCCATAGACCACTTCATATGGCGTATGCTGTGTGGAGGAGTGAAACGAGGTGTTGTACCACGATTCAGCCATGGGAAGCCAGGTCACCCACTACCTAAGGAGAGTCCCTGTCATACATGTCAAGTAAGTCTCCAAACATCTATTGACCACCTCTGTCTGTCCATCTGTTTAGGGATGGTAACTGGTAGACAGGTTGAGTTGCACCTTCATCTGTTTCATTAACTCCTTCCAGAAAGCACTTATGAACACCGACCCACTATCACTCACTATATCAGTGGGCATGCCATGTAACTTATATACCTGATTTAGGTAGTGTTGATTTTAGGATCTTAATAATATGCTTTCCATGTTAATATGTCATACATGCGCCACTAGCATGTTACATGATATCATGTCAGATATGTACATAACATATTATATATAGTCTTAAACTAAGTCATAACATGATGTCTTTATCAAATCATGCCCATTTCATATCTCATATG
>JBBYHH010264029.1:0-12865 GCA_038382905.1 Daphne laureola
GCAGGTTCTTTGTATTTTATTTTCTAATCTTACCAACCCTTACTGAGTACCTTTCGATGACTCACCCCCTACATTATTGTTTTCAGGAGCTCAAGGGCAGCAGCCAGCGGATTAGTCCGTCTGGTTAGCCATATGTTATGAATTACTGAAGGTAATTATAGCTCATCGATTAAACTCGGTTAAGGTTTCGGGGTGGTCTCAATAAGGTCATGATGAGGTTAAGGATTTTCGATTAAGGTATGTTTATTGGACTAACGGTTTAACTTTATTGGTATGTTTCAGGATCAGCGGTATCTTACGGTGGTTTGTCGAGGTAAGTGTCAACCGACCCCGCAAGCAAGTACATTTCTAGTTTCTGTAGTTACGGCTCTATAGGACTAAACATGTATGCATATCACCTCAGATGAATGTATTATTTGGTATACTCGGGAACTACCCACCCAACCGAGTGGGTGGTAGTTCCGATCTGATGTATTCGGTTAATTAATCACGGCAACGCACGATATTCTGTGAAAACCACTAACGTATTTTCGGGTGCAGGTTTAGGCATTGAGGAACTAGAATGCCTTAAACCTAAGTAACACGCTAGAAACAATAAGTTCGGAAAAGTTTTAAAAATGGCCAGGTTTTGGGTCCCACAATCAAAGAGAAGTTCGGTTCCGCCAGTTACCGCCGCCTCCAGGAAACATTCACGATGCTTCCGCACATGACGCACATGTCGGCCGGGGAGGGGTGGTGACACAAGGAATCAATATCTAAGAATCAATAGACATGGTAGATGATAGTTAACCCCCTAGGTAAGAAAACCCTAGAAGGTCATGAACAATTACTCACTAGTACTCATGCTAACTACAACAATCAGCATGATCAAATGAATAAATATAGTAACTAGATAAGATGAGGAGAAGAAATAACCTTTAATGAAGTAATCTTGAAGAAATCTCCAAGAACACCATAAAAGGGAAACTTCAACCCTTAGAGTAATGGAGAAGATGACAAGCTTCTGCCAATCCCGAAATCTTGATCTTCTCTACCTAAACTTACCCTAAAAAGTCTATTTATAATGATATGACATCCTAAATTTCCCCTAGACATATTAGGGACCCAAAAGGGGTTCATTAAGGGTATATTTGGCCTAAAAACATGGGTTGGCCCATTTAAATCCGAGGAAGTCTGATGCTTGATGCGCTCCACCTTCGTGCGTCGTGTGAGGGTCGCGCAAGGAGGTACTGCGCCTCTTTGTTTACATGGCACGACCCTGCTCTCTAGCTGGCTAGCTACTTTGGTGCAAGGGTCTGGGGTCACCCCGGTCAAAGGTGCCCAGTGCGACCCACGACCTCAGGGGGCACTCCGGATTAGCTTTCTTTGCTCGAAAATACTTCAATTCATTCCTTTGACATGCATTCATCCTCATTTGACCCGAGACTTATTGACTTGGTCAATTAACTGCTAATTTAAGTCCCAAGCCTCCTAATTGCATCATTTTAGCTCCACTTTACCTTGCATCCTTGCATCTACAACATAATCAAAGATAATAGGTAAAATACACTAATGATCTAGTTTATGCACGAAAAGAAGTATGAATTTTATGAAAATACCACATAAAAGTGTGCGTGTTTTGACACTCATCAGAATGCTCATTGTATAAAATGCATGACATAAGGCTCAGATCAATATGTTGATAAATCATAGTTGATTATACTTACAGCAAAAATATATCAATGTGTTTATGGTGTGCACATATAGAAAAGTGTAGAAGATATAAGGACACAAGGATTTATAGAGGTTCGATCAACACGACCTACATCCTCTACTCATGTCACACTTGAGATTTTCTCCACTAGAACTGAGGCTTCACACACAGGGCTTATACAGAGTTCCTAATACACAAGACTTCACCAAGCCTGCCTGACACACAGGACTTTACAGCAAATGCCTGACTAACAGGACTTAACCAATTGCCTGACGAACATGACTTAACAATTGCCTGACTAACAAGACTTTGTACAATGATTGCCTGACACACATGACTTTACACCAAGGTTGCCTGACTAGTAGGACTTAGAATGTAGACAGTAACATTGGATCAACGCATTGATAGAGGATCTAATCAACCTTCGTCTTCCTTGGGAAGTATCACTTAATCAGTGATGAAGAACTGGTCTATCACCACCAACTAATGCAGTTGATCTATATACACTCTAGAGAGATACCTTATACAAGAATGAGATGTAGAGAATAGAAAGGCTTCTCTGATTATGAACTCTCTGGTGATTGTTGCAGATGATCTTCAGGATGATAGTAGCTTTGTGAATGATAGGTCTGAGAGTTTCTTTTGATCTCTGAGAGTGATGAGGATGATGAAGAGTATTCACAGAATGTACAAAGATGTATGTGTGTTATTCTTTTTCATTTCTTCATTCTTCAGCTATTATAGGCTCCCAGTTGTTCACAAATGGGTAGGAGCGTCTGGCATAATCACATAGCCGTTTTGTATGAATACTTTCCATTATGGAGCTTTTTGACCATTGGCTAAATGATTTCTAGTCATTGCAGATCTTCAAAGATTTCTATCTTCTTCCATCAACGTGTTGATGAAGACTAGCTTCAACAACTTGATGGATTTTCTCCTTTGATTTTTGATATCTTTGAGAGCTTCACACTTATAATCTTTCTCTCATAGTTGTTGCTTAATAGTGGAGTGATTTGCTTCTTGAATGATTGCTTCAAAGCTTGTGAATCATGAAGCTTGAGTTTTGAGCCTTCTTCTCATCAACGCGTTCATGCCTGCTGCATCAAGCATTCTTTGATTTCTTTCCTTAAATGTGCTGATTGTATCTTGTCAATCAGGGATCTTCTTGATCTGATGAAGAATATGATCGTTGCTTTCATAGGATTGAATTCCAGCATGTATTCTTCAATTTATCTATGAATGTGGCTAAGAAACAAGTCCACATTAATCAACAAAATGGATCCAAATGTTCAATTACTGAAATATGCAATGTGTTCTTAATAACACATGAATTCTTGGACTTTTGCATACTTTACATTTTAATCCCAATATTTTTAATCTAATCAACCAAGAAATAATAATCTTGGTGAGGGACCTAAGTTTATCAAAACTTTTCAAAATGGTCCTCAAGATTTTGAAATCATCAAAACAAAGTGGTTGAAGACAATAAAGTCAACAATCTCCCTCTTTTTTATTATGACAAAATACTTCAAGAAGTTTTGATAACCCTTTGAAAATCCATTCGATAAAGGTCTCATATTTGAGTACATCCTCTCGCTTAGGATGAGCTTTTGTAAGAACCTTTTTTTGCAAACTTGAATACATTATCCCTTAGAAAGAATTATCCCCCTTAGGAAAATAGTTTTCGAAAATGATAGTGGGATTTCATTGCATTGTACCAAATGAGACAAGCTCCCCCTTACTTCTTGAACATATTTCTCCCCCTTTTTTGATCATCAAGAATGTACAAGCGAGAGGATTGCATATGTAAGATGTGTTAGTGGGACTATATGTATTACAAACTTTTCATCAACGTGTTGATAAATACAGAGTAATACAAATAGTATCCTTGTGGTATGATTGACACTTATCAAATCTGAATGCTCAAGAATATATCAAGATTGAGCTACTGAAAGATTTCAAGTATAAACATGCTCAGTAATGATTTCATCAGTATTTACATGATCAATTCATTTAGAACATATGATAGTTTATCCTTGATCAATGCATCTTATAACAGATGATAGTTTATCCTTGTGATCAATGCATCTTATAACAAATGATGGTTTATCCCTATAGACATGATCAACTTGTTCATATAATTGTCATGATATTTCATAGAGTTGATTTAACTAGTGAACATGTTCAATATGCATTAGAGTATTTTAGAGGAATTTAATACTTGCATTTTAATTCAGATAACGTATAGTAATGAGTATTTGCAGAGTAGTTGATGTGATATGCAGTTCAAATAAGGATGTCCCTTTTTAAAGGGTTTGACAGATCATGCATATTCTAACATGAATATATGTATAAAAGAAGGGGTTTGGACTCCCAACTTTCAGACATAAATATACATACAACAAATTCAATGCTCAAGTCAAACTAAATTTGTTGACATGACTAGAATGTTTGTGCTTAGTCCAAGTTTTGTGTTTTCAAGACTGAGAGATAATGTTTTGAAATGGGGTAGTAATTTGGACTTAAAGACCATAAGGATGTCCTTTTTAAAAAATAGAAAAGCATTTTGAAAACAGCTTTGAAAACAATAGTACCACCAACGAGTTGATGTACTGAGTTTTTGAAAAGCAGGTTTAGAATAGTTTGAAAAGCATACTTTAGACTAGTTTAATGCATAGTTCTGTTGTGAAGCTTGTAAAACTATGTGATTATAGAATCAATTTTCATAACCTTTTGTCTTTAACTCCAGAGAAGTTAGGGATGTGTACCTTTTGATCGCAACCAAATTTACTACTTATAATTCCTCACTATTCTTCGCGATCTATCAATCCTAGTATAGTGCTTCAACTAATGAGAGTTGAACCCAAGAGAGAGAGTGTGTGAATATATCAGTTCTAAGTGAATTTCCTACCGATATGAGAATGGCTTGGTTGTAATGAGAATTGTAATTCAAGTAACACAGAGAAATGATTTGAAAATGATGAAATCAGTTGGGAAAAGTTCTTCTAGGGTTGCCTAGCCTAAACTCGGGGATTATCTATACTTCACATGTCATGATAAGATGTATGGACGAATATTGCTCTGGTTTCCTCTCGGATAATCATCCGCCCTCTCACCAGGAAAACCCACAACTAGGCATTCTCGTGCTCTAGGATCGAATCCTTTGAGGCATTATCAATCAAGCAATAACTACTAACGAATCAAGTAAGGTTCTCTAAAACTCCTACAAAATCCGTTAATCGATTCTCCTAAGTCTAACCTAAAGAAAATCCTCTCAGATATTCTAGCAGATTACGAGATCACATGTAATTGTAGAGATAGCATACTACAAACGTGATAAATGATGGAACTAGCTCAGAGATTCAATATCTAATCAAACAATCATATTAGGCATAGATAATCCCATATGCAATGCTAAAAATAGAAGATCATAAATTACTACTCACTAATAGGCATGCTAAACACAAAGATTAACATGCAAAAACACATAATTAAATAAGGAGTAGAGATCACTCTTGGGAGCTTAAGACTTCAAACTCTCTCTAAAAATGACTCCAAATTCGTAGATCTCAAGACTCTTGAATTGTTCAGCCCTAAAAACTATATATAGGACTTCCCTAATGTCTAAAATGACCCTAGATAGATTGGTCATGGAAGACTAATTAAACTGGGGTAAATAGGTCTTAACATACCCCGAAAATCCAGATAAGAATGTTTAACCGCCAAGAGAGAGAAAATTTCGAGTGGGGTTGTGAGGCTCATCTAATCCGTCTCAAATTGGTACCACATGAAACGCACCCGAGGTGTATGAGGCACAGCGAACTGCACCCTAGAGGCGCCGAAAAATGTGCCAGCCTTGCTTGAGGCACGCCGGGATGTGTCCTTGAGGTGCTGAGAAGTGCGCCTAGGGCATCAATGAGGCATCAAAATGTGCGCCTGGGTGCGCCTCCTCTTCTGCCATGCCTTATGCAGGCGTGTTTAAAGGGTGTCAAAGTGGCGCCTCCTCCTCTCCATTTAAGCCCTCCATCTTTGTAGATTGTACAATTTTAGTCCAAATGGTTATTTCTCTTGGACTCCACTCTTTAATGTAGTCTGGGATGAACTCGATTGTTCTACTCATTGATAATTTCCATCCCGAGCCTTCAATTTATGCTCTTTTACTCCAATTTTACCTCAAAGTATGCATCATGTAAGATATGAGCAATTATAAGTAGAATGCATTAAACTCATGACAAAGCAGGCATAAATGATAAGAATTGTGCCTCAAACATCCTAGAAATATGTGAGTGTTTGTACACTTATCACAAAGCCCTTCACGGGCTAAGCCCTCAAAGATGTCCGTCAGACCTAGGATCACCCTCATCTCTTGTGCAACCTTCGTTGGCACCCAAACTTCATCATTGTCTTGCATACTCCAACTATTTTCATCAGAAGAGGTCTCATCAACGTGTTGATCTACTAATGTATCAACATGTTGATTTTTGGTGTCTAACTCAGGGTTTGGATCTTTCTCTTTTTGGTCATCTGATTGAGAAATAGGCTCTGGGAAGTCCATAGGAATGATGGGAGGAGAATGAGGAAGTATCAAGATTGGTGTTACCATCTCTGGTATTGGTTCTTCAGATTGAGAAAGTGATTGCACCATTTGATTGGTGTTGTCTTGAGAATCAACCATTGGAGAGACTTTTGGAGGCTAGAGGCTGAAACGAGAGAATTCTAAGAGGGTTTAGGCTTGAGAAAATGGCTCGGTTAAGAAAGATTTTATAGAGAGATCAAGGGCTAGGTTAAAGAACTGGAACTAGAGGAGTTGGTAAAAGAAAGAATATCACTTTGATTTCTTTCAGGGTAGAAGAGATTGAGATTGCTTAGGTAGGTGTAAACTTCCTTCTTTGAAAGGAATAACTTTTTATACCTTAAGAGTGAAGGATTCTTATGATACCTATTGGTTTTCTTCAACGATAAGAAAATCTAACGGTAAAAATTATATCCATTGAGGTGGTTATTAACGTGTTAATAGCAACCTCAACATCTTATCCTTTTAACTTCTAACCTTGTCATAATTCTTTAATTCCCTTAATGCCTGGTATAATCTAGCATGGAATTTAATCTCGACAAATCAAATTATATAATTATGAAATTGATTTCCATAATACACAATTTTAATATCCATTTATGCAATGCACACTATTTTACTTACCTTGCGGGTTTTACTATCTAAGCAAGCCTTTATTGTAAACTTTTCAATTCCCTAGAACTTGATTTTTCATGAAGAACATGAGAAACCAATTTTGCATGCCTTGTTGTCCTGAATTTTTCATGTACTTCAATGAACAATCTTTTGGTGACTTGCCATCAACGTGTTGATAGGGAGTCTGTGCTCATACATTATACCTACAACATGAAAAATTCTCCTTTCTCGGTCTTATTGTTAGTAGCATAATATCTTAAAACATAAAATAACTAGTACTAATTAATAAAGAAGGTAAGTTGTTACTTGTGAAAGGAACAACTAGTGACTCAAAACTTGCTTGACTCTCTTTCTCCCTTCCTACTCCTTTCTTCTTGAAGAACAGTTAACTCTCTTTAGGAACCCAACCTTTAGGTCCTTCCTTTTCAGGGATCTTCTTAATAACCCAAACTTGATGTACTCTCTTGACATTTATTTTGTTCCTAAACAAACAGTCTAGTGATGAATGTCCTTTCCTATGACAGACTTGGCAAGTGACAAATCTTACTTTTGAAAACTTGTTTTTCAAAAACACTTGATTTTTCTATGTTTGATAACCAAAATCTTCTTTTTTATAAATAGCTCTTTGATTCCCTAATAAGAGATCCAGGTTTTTCTCACTACCAGCAAGCTTTTTCAAATCAGTTAAAAGCTTCTCAGTTTTAGCCTTTAGACTTGCCACTTCTTTTAGAAGATTACTCTTTTTAGATTTTAATCTAAACATTGAGGACTCATACTCTTGACAGATTTGAGTAAGTTCAGTTACCTCACCTTCATTGTCATCAATGCGTTGATAGTAGCTATTTCTGCTTGATGAACTTTAGGTTGAGAACATGGATTCTTTCTTTGGCTATGAAGTATATGTTTGCTTCATTTTCTTCATAGGATGATGATTCATCTGATGAACTGATGAGTGTGCAAACACTCACATATTTTCGAGGTGTTTAAGACACAATTATCATCATTTTGCCTATTTTATCATGACTTAGATGCATTTTACCTATATTGCTTATCTCTTACATGATGCATAGCGTTGAGGTGAAATTGAATTAAAAGAGCGTAAATTGAAGGCTCGGGATGGAAATTTTTAAAGTGCGGACCATGGAAGTTCATCTCGAGTTACACTGAAGAATTGGAGTCCAAGAGAAGAAAAAATTAGTGCCAAATTGCACAATTCGCAAAGATGATGAGCCAAATCAGAGAAGGACAGGTGTTACAAACCACCCGAGCACGACGGTAAATTTCCCGAATAATTTATACAGAGGTCAGATTCTGTAGTACCGGGACTTTATTATATGTGTGAAGAACACAGTTTCTGGTAGTCCCAGGAATCCGTTGAGGTTTATCTTTTTGGTACTCTACATCAGGAGGTTGAAATGTGAATTTCAGGCCATTTCACCAAAATTTATTTTGAAGGGTAAGATGGTCATTTTGGGAAAACATGGAAGAAAATGGATATTAAATGGATGTCTAGGTTGGAATATTAAGTGGTAATTGATGGAAAGCAAATGAGAAAGGCATTTTGGCTTAGTACATGAATTTTGGGCCATTTTGCCAAAAATGACCCCGAAGGACAAAAATGTCCTTTTTGGAAATCAGGCAGAGTTGGAATTATGTTGGATACATAATGTTGTACCATAATTAAGATGGGTTAAGTGGATTATTGATCAGTGTGCAAACACACACACTTTCCCGTGATATCTTAGATAGTAAATACATCATTTACGCATCTTTGTAATTACTTTTACGCACTTTACTTACAACTCTCGCATCTGGCAGGTGCAATGTGCAGAGGCACGAAAAGGAGTCAAATGAGAACAAAAGAAGGTTCGAGATGAGATTTCATAAGTGTCAGAGCATTCAAGACCATCTCGGACTAAATTGGAGAGTTGCCAATCAAGAGAAGAGTTGAGGGGGGAAAATTGCACATTTTGGGAAGTAAAAGGGTGCCTCAAACCAGCTCTGGCACCATTTAGGCATGCCTCAAGTACTCAGGGCTCCACCAACCAGTGCCTCATGCACTCAGATTTGGAACCCCAACTTCAAATGGCTATATCTCCCTCAAATGAGCTCTAAATTGGATGATACAAAGTTCTAAAGTGACGTTCAGGAAGAGGGCTTTCCAACAAGACTAATTGCAGCTAATTTGGAGATCCATAACATCCTGTAGAGAGTTTACAATAACATATGTCAAAGATAATGAACACATACAAGTGGCACATCAAAGCTGCGCCATTCCTCAGTCCATTACAAGCCATGATGCCACTAAAGGGCACCATTCACTCCTCCTGGCGCACCAAAGGGCCGTCCTTCATGCCCCCTCTTTTTCTGGTGCATAATTGCAGCGCCATTCATCCTTTCTTCCTGGCGCATCAACCCGGCGCACCAAACTAGCACCCAATGGTGCACAATACCAGCACCATTCATCATATTGGCACATCAAAGTGGCGTCATAGCCATTTCTAGAACACCATACCTCCGCCACGCACAAATAGGGTCTGACACCATTAATGTTTAATCCTTATCCAAATTATTTTGGTATTTTTTGACCATTTCCACCCTACCCTTGTAGTTAGAGGTACCAAACCCACTAGGGGCTTTTTAGTCTTTTATACTTCCTATATATATGAGTGTTGGGCTCATATTTCATTATTCAAGTTTTAAGACAGATTTTGTTGGGGATTGCTCTCTAGAGAAAAAACCCTAGTTGGAGTATTTTGGAGCTAACGCTTAAGGCCTTCGGCCCTAGTTTCATGAGGGGCTGAAGGCCCTAACTTGTGGATCTTCAATTATCGGGTAAATTCTAACCCTATGCTTTTTCTCTATTTAATCATTTTAAGTTTCTATTAAATGTTGATCATGACTATGTTTAGCTTTAATAGAGTTATGGATGTTATGTCTTAGTTTACCTCTAGCTTAGGGTGCGAGTAAGTTATTTCCATAATTACACATGTTTTATATCAATTCTGAGCACTTCTGTCATGAGTAGTATGCTGAACAATTATTGTTCATACTTACTCTTCTAGGTGATCCATTAAATGTCTGAGAGGAATTTAATTGGCATAACATTTACGAAATTGATAGATTGACCTGCTAAATGTCAGAGATGACTTTATTACATTAAGTAGTGATTAGTTAAGTGTGCTAATCCTCATAAGTTAGTATTGGATCATGAGACTGACCGATGCTACTTTAGTGAGAGGTGTGTTGCTGACTTGAGAGAGTAGCAACCCAATCTGGGTTGATCAACTAAGAGTCAGAGATGACCTTAGAAGATTAACAGATAATAATCTAGGGATTGAGTCTTGGACCATGAGAGTGGCTAAGCTCATTCTAATTATGGTATTTCCGCTTACTCAAGAGAGGGGTGACACAGTCATAATAACTCGCCTTGAACTTGATAAGAAAATTGCTTGCATGAACCCTCGCTGAAATGATATATTGATTTAGTTGCGGTAATTAGAATTCCATGTCTCTCAGTAATCTGTGGTAGTTTAGATTGTATGTGTGTCTATGATATTGAATGCCTTAGGCCCCGATCCTAGCAGATCGGCAGCGGAAGAGTTAGAGATAACCACAATTGTAAAGGTAGAGTCAGAGATGACCTACCTCTAGGACATGAGATTAGTAGCACATGCATGATCTTTATGACGCACGATGCACTTAGAGAACCCATGATTGAAATCCACAAGTGACGTCTTCATTCCCCTCTAGACATCCTTTCACATTTTCCTTCTTGTATTCATATCTTACCTATCATCATCTTGCCTACTTCCTTTTACATTGCTTAGTACATTAGAACACACATTTCATATTCATACTCTAGGTGCTTATATTCTCTTGGGTTGGATCCCTCATTTAGAGCCATTACACTATGATAAGACAAAGTTAAGGCTAATGAGGTATTTATAAATTTATTTGATTTGGCTGATTGCTTGATTTGCGCATCATTGATTCCAAAACACCATAGCAAAAAACCTTAACGTCAAATTGGCGCCGTTACTGGGGAATCGAGTTTAAGTCTAGAGAATTTATGTGTTTTGTGTGTTTACATCATACTTCTTGCATTTAGGTGTTAGTGCATGTTTACTTTCTATGTTACTTTATTTTTATAGTTAACTTCTCGTGCTATTGATGGCACAAATCTTGAGGCCTATATTGATGGGGCTTCATGATGTTATAGAGGAAAAAATAGCAATGGGGAGAGACGTGAACCGATTACAGCCACCTCCGCAATACCTCAAGAAGATTTATGGTCAAGATATCCCTTCTTTATAAGAGTCAGTGAATGAATTCACTAAGGAAGTGAAAGAAGGTAGCAAAATATGCAAAGAGGATTGCAACATACTGATGAGAGACTTGGCGAGAGTAGAAGAAATGATCAACGCATCTTTTGTGATGATTGAGTTTATCCAAGCACAATTTGCTAGATTTTTTCAAGCACTATCCCTTCGAGATAGTTAATAAGTGATTAAAGATGCCACAAAAGAAAGCCAAAGTCATCAAGGGGAAGACCAAATATCAGCAATGGAAAAGCGATACTTGGAGCAAGTTGTTGGAGCCGACATTAGAAAAGAAGAAGATTTGAATAAGGATTACTGTGATAACTTCAGAGTAACCCATTGGCCATCATTAAAACTGCTCTCCCGAAAGCTTCAAGGTGTACTAGAAGAAGTCTCTCGATTTGTCAAGTGTAGAGAGCGATGGCGAGTCTACCTCCTTTGCAAGCCTTGGAGAGCCCCAAGGAAGATGAGATTAATAGAACTCGCGAAGAACCATCCGCAAGACCTTCATCTCGTGGATAACACAAGACCCAAAGGGAGTCACATGACTCACCTTTCATGTTTTCACGTAGTCAAGGGCGTTAAACGTGATGCTTGTGGGAGGCACCCCAACGTCTATTTTAAATTTATTTTCATCTTGTAATTTATATTTATGTTGGTTAAATAAATGCTAAAACAATTTGGATAAGAATTGTTTAGGAACAAAGGTGTACAAAACACCATCATCAAGCATCAACCTACATTGAAGAACAAGGTACCTCTAAGTCTCTAAACATATTTGAAGATCATTAGGTAATTACCTTTACTTGAGCTTACTTTGTGTATTAGAGACTTCACTTTACCTTATTCACCTTGTTCTTCTTCTGATGCATGTCCTGTTAGATGTTTGATGATGATTGTGTACTGAGCATGTTAGCATCAATTCTTTCTATGTTTGATGAATGTTCGTTGATAAAGAGAAACATGAATGTGAATCATATAAAAAATTGCATTTTGAGTTGAATTTCATGTATCATGTATCATGAATCACCTTTCACATTACACCCACATCTTTTGAATGACGAACATTTAGGGGTAGTGTCAAGATGTATATTTTATATGCTTCATGACCTTGTGCACACTTCACATGACATATTAGCTCAATATTTTCTATGTTTCTTCACACATCATGCCTCCCTTCCATTCCTGATGCATGCTTCAGTCAGTGTCATACATCTTTTGCATGACTTGCATAACATTTGTTTGTACGCTTTTTCTACAAATTTGCAAGTCATGTATGACTCTCTCTCCTAGAGTGATGCATGTTCATTTTTGCATACCTTGTTGCACACTCTAGATCTGGTATTTATTGAGTATCTTTTTAGGTATTTTGTTAAAAGAGAGAGCAGACCAACTCTTTACCAAGGGAAAGACTCCAGAGTTGATTTGGTTACAAATCCCACTTCAGAGGCATTAGAGGGGCCTAACTTGGCCCCCAAGGTACGCTCTTCCAATTTACCCTCTTTATTTCCTATCCAACGCATGAAAATATGCTATCCTTTGAGTTTAGGGGATTTATGTGTAAATCATATGGGAATTGGTTGATTATGCCTAATGATGTGTTTACAATTCTTGAACATCGATCCATGCCACTTTTACATTGTCTTTAATGATGCATGATCT
>JBBYHH010264140.1:0-10544 GCA_038382905.1 Daphne laureola
CGACTTCCACCCGTAGAATCCTCAATTTTGTTGAGAATCTCGCATGCGGTGAGGTTTCCCTTCAATTTTTGGTCAAGTTTGGGTGATTCAAGGGTTTAGGAGAGGTTGGGGTTGTGGTCTAAGGCTGGAGGTTGAGGGTGAAGTGAAACAAATGGTTTAACTCTCAGATTTTAGGGTTAAAACGCATTTTATTTTTCAACCCAGGGGTACCAGGCGATCGCCTGGAACATTTCCTGGTCGCCTGGTCCATCGCCTGGCGCCCTGTCCTTCGCACTTAGGGGTCAGGAGATTGCCTGCCAAGGATGCCTCACGCATGGCGGGTCGCCTGCCTCCCTGCCAAATTCGGTTTAGGGGTCAGGCGATCGCCTGCTAGGAAGTCATTTCGCCTGGCCGGTCGCCTGGCCGCCTACCAATTTCTTCTTAGGGGTCAGGCGATCGCCTACCAGGGAATCCGTTTGCCTAGCCGGTCACCTGGCCTCCTGTCCAACTTGCTTTCAGGGGTCAGGCGATTGCCTGCCAGGGGTTCCTCTCACCTGGGGGGTCGCCTGGCATCCTGAAACTTTCTGAAATCCCTGTTTCACTACGAACACTTCACCAAAAACTCAAAACAAGATCATCCAACAATATAATTCATCAACACAACAGATTCACGCGATAAACAATAACTCACACACCATTTGAATCCAGAACTAACCAAACACAATCATTTACCTTAAACTTTGGTGGCGAAATAACTTGTCCACCCGCCACTTTAGTTGATGAATCGTTGCCGGATTAGGGTGGGTGTAACAAAGGAGCAACAAATACCTGAAAAAAAAAACCACAGAAAACCTAGACGAGCTACTCCCCAGGTCAATTATCAGAAGCTCCTGAGAAACATTAAACATAAGGGGGTCAGTCCTCCAGTGGAACTCAGTAAGGGCTTAGGTAAGGTAATGGTTCAAAAAGAAAACCTGCATAAAGGGGTTAGTATGCACAAAATGCCATGTTCTAAATAATTTATACAACATAAGTATCACATGAACAATGATATGAACAAAATGCAAAATGAACATAAATCAGACATCCCGAAGGACGGAAGCAGATACCAGATATGACAGCCTCTGGAGGCCGAAGCCCAAAATAGATGGGGTTCACACATACAACAGACGCTTGGTACCAGGGAGGGGCCTAGGTTCCCTAAAACCATCATAATCACATAATTGATCATAAATTGATCGATGCACATCAGATTCACAGAATTGATCAGAAAAATTCAGAATCACAGAATTGGATCTCCCGAGCTTGAAACATGTACGACATTAACCTTGCCATGTAACTAGTCCTGGGGATCAGTGGGTCCCACCCTCAGCCCGGGACTAGCTTAAACTAACCTAATATAGATAGAAAGAAATCCCAAAATGCATATTTAAGAGAGTTGAACCCTTACCTAACAAATTGAAAAATCACTCTACTTTCCCGAGGTAATCAAATAAACCTAAAAATGTGGAAGCATTTTGGCTGTATTTCCACATAGCCCAAACACAGAAAACGCAGCTGAATAATCACACAACAAGAAGTAATGTTGTTACAGTCACCATGGATGTATGATTATTTCAGATAATTATTTTCCCAAAGGTTAGATTTTAATTTCCTGAGACATTATAAATTACATGTAATGGACATGTTTAATGGTAGTTTGATGTCTTGATAATTAATTTGAGATCCATTCCATAGAATTTCACACTTTTAAGATGTTTCATGAGTCCCGAGACATTTTTCCAATTTTTGGTTTCGGATGGAAAAATGGTCATTTTGGAAAATTGGCCAAAAATGCCCCTAATCCTAATTAAAATGTGGAAGTCGATTTTAGGTGGTGGTTGAGATTTTTTAGGGTTAATATTATAATAGATAGCCCTTTTTACTTAAGAATTAAAAATTAACCTAGTTGAGTATTTTGTGGATCATGTCTCCCTAGCTAGTTATTAAATTAATCCCACCCTCTCACCCATCCCTTGACCTAGCTGAACCCTCCCATTAACCCCAGCTCCTTTCATTTTCTATCCCCATTTCATTTCCATTATCAAACATTTCACAAACTTCATCTCTCATCTCACTCATCCTCTCCCTCTCATCCTCATTACCGCCGTCCTTAGTGCCCCTCACCACCAAGAATTCTTCTTCTTTTATTTCATCCTTCCACTCATCATCTCCATCAACAACAAGGTGTCTAAGGTGGTATAAGGATCAAAGAGCCAAGGAGTAAGTTTGGAGCAAGGAAAGGAAGCAAAGATGGCTAGGGTTTTTCTTCTCTAGAAGCTGATTTTTAAGGAGCATTTTGGAAAGGTTTTGCTCAACATTTCTTCAAGATAAACTTACTAGGTGAGATATTTTAATGGTGGTTTCAAGATGAACAAAGTGTATCAATTGCTGAACTCATTTCCTCCATTTTCTTTGTTAGAGCCAAAAGTTCAAGAGGAATTTTGAAAAATTCCTAGAAGGAGTTCATCAAGGATTTGCTAAGGTAAATATGTTTAAGTGGTTTTTTTGGAGTAATATGAAAGATTATAGCATGTTTCCTTAAGTACATAATTATTTAGGAATTTTTAAAGATTGGTGTTCTTGGATGATTTTGTGAAAGCATGTTAGAAGAAATTATGTGATGCTTGATTCATGCTCTTGGGTGGATTTATAACATGTTTAATACTTGAAATCATGCTAGAATCATTTTGGATGAATGAGTTAAGAGTTGGAAAAATTTAGGGTTTATGATAAAGAAATTGGAATTAAATGGAAACAAGTATGAATATGTGTTATTGGGTGGATTTTGAACATGTTTCATGCTTGGTGTTAAGTGGAAATCATGAAGGGTAAAAAGTTCATCAAATGGCCGAAACTTTGATGGTGTTTTAAGTTGATGAATGTTGTTGATTTTGATGAAAAGCATGTTGTCTACGCACGATTTCACGTAAAACCACTAACGCATTTTCGGGTGTAGGATTAGGAATTGGTTCAAACGTCGTAAAACCGAATAACGCGTTAGCAAATAACTACTTAGGAATTTTTTTAAATGGACGGGTTTTTAGGGCCCACAACTTAGAGACTTTAAGTGATTGATGTCAGCCTCCACCGCCCGCTTTCCTTGATGAAAACCGCTTCCGCAATAAAAGAGACGCTTCTACCACGCAACGTAACAGAGGAACGCGGGAGATGGGTGGTGGTGGTGACAAATGCAATCCTCAAACCATTGATCAACTTCCAAAATAAAAGAATCTTTAACTCAAGCTTTATCAAATCGGCCATGTCATAATAGAGAAGACCAACCAAGAAAAAAGTTTTCAAACATCCATATAACAACTTAAAAGCTCAAACTCTTTCCTATCTCAACTCAGATCCACCATTCTTAAAAAATTATAAACCTTAATTCATCATTCATAATTCGGCCTCTTCAAGAGATGAAGAAAAGGTAAACAAAGTGAGATGTTTCCAAGCATCAAATTAACCACAAAAAAGCTCAATTTTTACCTTAATAATCATCAACCATCAACCAATAACAACCTTGAATTACTCCCAACAAATTCGGCCAAGACATGAACATTCAAATGAGAGTAATCCAATCAAAGAAAGTGTTACTAATCATCCTCATATCAATTTAGAAGCTCAACTTCATCTTCAATTTAACACAAAACCCATCCTTAAATTCCCCTTAAGAATTGGCCTTTCCAAGAGCAAACAAAGCAGATAATTTCCAAGACAAACCCAAGCAAGAATTGAGGCATTAAGCATCCTCACAGCACTTTAGAATCACAATTTCATCTCATCTTCATCAATCAAGAGAACATAAAAAACCCTAGCTCAAATCTTGAAGAAATCGGCCAAGGTAAGGGAGGTAGAAGAAATGAAGACCCAAGCACAAAACCCATACAATAATTTGGCATCTCAATTTGATGCCCATCTCATGATTCAAGAAAGAGCTCAAACCCTAGCTCACCCAAATGCTCAAATTCGGCCAAGAAAGGAAGAACACATGGAGGAAAGCTTGTTACCTCAACAAATTAGCCATGAATCAACCCTTTCCTCAAGCAAAAGTTTAAGAAATTGATGAAGCACTGTTTACCCAAGGAGAGCGCAAAGTTTCGGCCAAGAGGGAGGAAGAAGAAGATGAAGATTAACACTTTTTCTCTTTACTCTTTCCTATTTTTATCCTTATACATAATAATAATATTTTCTCTTCTTTTTTTACTCTCTTTTAATTCCATATTATAATCATAAAATAAACCCCTTATCTCTCCATCCATTAATTCCTACCACAACATATTTTCCCATCACAAAATATTAATTCCCATCAACGTTTTCTCTTACCATAAAAATTGGACACTTGTCCAATATTATAATCAAAAGTATTCACCACTTTCCAAAATATCTCTTATCATATTATTTCATATCATAAAAAAATAATTCCTTAAAATGGCGTCAATTATGTGTCCAACATAATTCCAATTTTGTCCAATTTTCCAAAATGAGCATTTTGCCCTCCAAAGTAAATTTTGGCAAAATGGCCCGGGACTCACGTACCAAAACCAAAATGTGAAATCTCATAGAAATGAGTCTCAAATAAAGTCCTATGACATGATACTTAATAGAAAACGTGCCCCGCACATTCAAGACGGAGTTCTGGTACTTCAGAATCCAGCCATCGAATAAAATAATCTAAAAAAACTACCAACGTCCTGAGGTGATTTGTAACACTCTCTTGTACACTTAGAGTGTGACAAGGAGGCTTCAATTAGATTCTAGTAGATGTTCACTGGATAGACTTGTAGAAACATTCTCAAAGTACTAGGTACATTTTGGAAGTATCCTTGGTCTATGGAAGCAAGAATTAGTAAAATACAAGGAGTTGCATTGATGCTAAGCTTCTAATCTATTATCGCAAATATGAATTTCACTAATGACACTGTGAGTTGGAAGGTAGTCTGAGAAGTATGCAATGGTCATTAACAATAGAATATGAATACATCGCAACCTTAAAACACCTTTTAAAGAAGTAGTTTGGATTGACAACCGTACTCTCACTGGTAATCCAAATACTCTCTTGCCAGATTTTGTATGATAATATGGATTATTAGATGAAGGTTATGTAAAGAATATAGAGGATGGACACATATAACAATAGGGTTGATCTACCCACAAAGATTATAGCGCACCGGAAGCATGGTAGCCACATATGTCTGGGTGACATACTCAATTGGCTTATGCGCAAGTCAGAGTCTGTAGGAGTTATGCACCTAAGCCAATCGAGTTTAGGGAACTAACATGATTATTTAATAATATATATAGATAACATATATTAAGTCATTGTTTAGACGTTTATGTTTAATTCATGTGCTAGAATAATAAGCATAATAACGTTAATCTTGGAACATCAGATGTTCCAAAACAACCCCTAGTCAAGCATTATAATAAACTAATAGGTTTTTATAATGTTCGCAAGACTAGCATATGGGAGGAATTCATGGGATGAATTTCGACCTATGATTACATGACGGAGTGTTCATCTAGATGGATTAACCCATGTGAGATCATTGTGTAAATCATAATATTTATAACACAAGTGTATCTCACTGGTCATCGTGCTTGATGTTATTTGACTTGAAGTAATTAAGATCCACTGATGTAAGCAGCTTATTCAAATTCTAGTGAGGACCACTTTTAACACAAGTGAAATAAAATAGTTTCGGTAAGTTATCAATACCGTTGAGTTGGATTGTCATTGAGTAAGAAAGAATTAAATGCTCCTTAGCTAGAGGAGATATTCTCATGGTCATGGTTTAATGTTTAATGAGATGATTGATTACATGCCTCGGTTCAAACCGCATAATTTGTTTGAAGGAACACACTAAATACATTATAAATAATCATTACCTTAGAGGTGGCTCTATGCTTTGATTGAATTCTTTGTTAAATAGGTAGATGTGATGTGTTGCTAGATGGCACTAACAGCTTGTAATTATGAATTAGATTCATAATTACTACCAACTTAATAGGAACCTATGGGATCACACGTATAAACAAGAGTTTAGGAGGTATGGCGCAAAAATAGAGAGAATTGGGCATTAAGTGACACTTTTAGAAAAGTTGGTTACTTAAGTGTAAAAGGAGAAAGTTACAATCCTACTCCTACTAATATTAGGTGAAGCATGGAAGCCTATAAATAGGACCATCCATGCGCCCCAGTGAGTGTCCCTCCATAAGTTGTTGAATCCCTTCCAGTTTCTGGACTTCCTGCAAGTTTCTCTCTTTCTCTCTCCTAGTATTTGCGCCATTTATTGATATTTCTTCTAGAGATTTTTTCATTGGTACATAGTGTCATAAGAGATTTCCTCCTACACCATCTTAGAGTTAGTGATCATCAAGATAGCAGCTTGTACGTGCATACACATAGAGAGTGGGGATTTCACCACTTGATTGTGACAGAAACCACCGGTTTGAGGTAATCAATTTTAAACACTTGTTCTGCTCAGTTATACATGTATCCTTGTAAGGGATTCTATTATTTCTATTGCGTTGTTTAAGACCCAGAATCCCTACACACAAGACTCTCAACCAAGTAAGATTCGTCTATAAGAGAACTCAACCTAAGCATTTCACAAGCTATTCCATCAATGACAACATACAAAACTCTTCATTTTCTATATACAGCTACTCACAAATTTTTTATTTTTTTCCACTTAATAAGAAAAAGCAGTTGTTTTTTGTGATTTTGGAAAATTTTAAAATTTGTATGTAAATCCTACAAAAAGAAAAAATAGATACTTGTAGGCTGTGTTTAAAACAAGAAACTCAACACAAAGCATGCTATCAAACCCCTCACATGATATGAGTGGACTCCTCCCCACACTCTAATTCAAGCATGTCCTCATGCGAAAGGAAGGGATTAAAAGAGAGAAGGTTTGAAAAGTCATACCTTGGGGACCAAGTAGGTCTCATAATGGCTCTTGGAGGTGTGGGTTTCCCTAGGAATAGCCTGGGAGACTCCTAGAATTTTAGGAGAGAAGTTTATCAAGAATTTCAATTTTACACCTAAAAATATATACAATTAGTTCAATATTCTAGAGTCAAGGAAAAGATCAAATTACAGCACGGGTTATGACTTGCATTTAAGCATGGAAGTAAAAAGAATGAAGTCCTGATCAGTGTACAAACATGCACACATTTCCCTGATGTTTAAGGTAGTAAATGCATCATTTGTGTTTCATTTTCATTACTTTTATGCACTTTACTTGAAATTATCATATTTTGTAGGTTCAATATTATGGAGGTGCAAAATGGAGTTAATTGATCATAAAAGGAAGTTTTGGGATGAAGTTTTACAAGTTCTGGAGCATAGAAGATCATCTCGGGCTAATATGAGGAGTTGGTGATCAAATGAACAGCTGAAGAGAGCCATAATGCACATTTTGCAAAAGTGGAGAACCAACATGGGAGAAAGCCTGTGTCACTTGAAGCCTATAGTTTAAGGCCTCAAAGTCATGCCATGCACAAGCCATGGCACAAGTTTAAGGTGCATCAGTGCGTAAGAAGGCGCAGGTCTAGAGCTACCTAGGTGCCAGTAAAGGCACCATAAGGCGCAAGACCAAGGCGCAAGTTAAGCCCCTTTTATGGGTAGGGCGTCAGTACCAGGCACTATTTTGGAACCTAGTGCATTCTCTCTCCTAGGAGTTACAAGTCATTTTCACGGATTCCTCTATACCTATCTAAATTGTTAAGGAATGTTTAGACTATTTTAATCCTTTTCAAGTTGTTTTAGATGACCATTATCCTTAGGGTCATTTAGGACACTAGTATTAGTATATATAGTCCATTTAGGGTCAGTGTTATGTGTGATATATCAGGCCTATGAATTTGATTAAGAATTGGGATTTTCTCATTTGGAGGCTACGGTTTAAGGCCTTCAATCCCAATTTCATGAGGGGTTGAACGCCCTAACTTTTGCATCTTCAATATATGGGTTAATTCTACTCCTATTTTACTTCTAATACTCTTTTTAGTTTCTATTGAATGTTGTTCATTTCCCTGTTTCGCTTTGATAGAGTTAGAGATGTTATGTCTTGGTTTATCTCTATCTTAGGGTTCAAGTAAGAAATTTCCATGATTAGATTGTTTGATATTGATCTCTATGAGCATATTACCATGATAGTATGTATGTTTTCTGATCACTTACATAGGCATATCATCTAGGTGTTTGATCAGGAGTCCGAAAGGGCCTCGATTAACATAAACCCTCAAGATCGATTGATAGGCATGTTTGGAGTCTGAGAGGAGCCAAAGTTGTCTATTGGTGGCTAAAGTTAGACATTGTAATGCCTCGGAGAGATCCTTCCTAGACCATGAGAGTGGCTAGATTGGAATCATCTCATTTGGGTGGCGGTCTGCGGTGCCCGATAGGGGAGCGAAATGATTATAGTAACTCACCTCGAACATGAATTGGAAATTTCTTGCATGATCCCTCATTGAATTGTTGTATGGATTTAGTTACGGTAGTTATAATTCCATGCCTCATAGTAATTTGTGGTAGTTTAGGTTATATGTGTGTTTATGATATTGAATACCTTAGGTTCCAATCCTAGCGAATTGGATGATTGATTGTGGGGAGTTAGAGATAGCCTACCTTTAGGACACAAGATTAGTAGCACATGCATGATCTTTAGGATGCACGATGCACTTTCAGAGCCCATGATTAAACTCCACAAGTGTTTTCTTCATTCCCCTCCATATGTTACTAACTTGCTTTCTTACATCCAGATTCACACCTTGATTTCTATCATACTTCTTTGTTGTCCATTGCATCGCACAATAGATTAGAGGCATACATTACATGTTTAGATTCTAGGCAGTCTGATTCTCTTGGGTATGATCTGTCATTTTGAGCCATTAAACTACAATTGACATAGTTAGGGCTAATGATGTATTTTATAAATTTATTTGATTAGTTGAGTGTTTGTCATGCTTTAAGTCAACACTTACACACCTAAAACCCAGCTAAACAAATTGGCATCATTTTTGGGGAATCGAGTTTAAGTCTAGAGAATTTATGTGTTATGTGTGTTTGCATCATACTTCTTGCATTTAGTTGCTAGTACATGTTTACTTGCTTTTACTGTTTTATTTTGTAGGTAACTTCTGGTGCTACTGATGGCATACCATAAGATACACTTGAGGTAAATCTACCATGATCTCTTTTAGGAGGAAATGTCAGAATTGGAAGGATACTGGTCATCCGGGCAGCAAGCTTCATGGAAGGAAGATGATTTCCAAAATCAGCAAGTGTTCAACACTTGGGATCCATCAATTGACGATTATTGTACACACCCTCCTGAGTACACCATTGTTGCACCATCATCACCTATTGAGCATCAAGAATATCTATTGCACAAAGTCACAACAATGTTGGAAGAGATTTTGAGAGAAGCGTAGTGAACACAACAAGAAGAAGAGGAAATGAAAAATGAAGGGTCCTACCATCCTACACCTATCTTCAACTTGAAATTGAAGATGAACCCTCTTTGGAAGACTTGGCAGCAAGAGTTGACACCTTTTGCAAGAAATTTAAAGAAGACAATCACATTGGTGAAGAGAGGGACATTTTTGCAAAGAAAGCATATGAGCTAGAGGGCATAAAGGCATCTACAACAAACATTAAGGTTCTATTGGCTCAAATGGAAAGAGGCTTTGAAGCTATGCAGTAAGAAGAGGGTCATGAGGTGCATGAAGATGCTCATAGTCATTGCAAACAGCGCTTGAAAGATCCGACACAAATTGAAGAAAGTGTGTCTTTGGAGCAAGACTTGTGCTCATACATTAAATAAGAGGAGTCAGGTGAATACCATTACGGTGTCTTCATAGTTTGTGGACTAGTATCATCTGACTGTCCCTATCAAGTGGCCCAAGAAAAGTATGTGAAGATCTTCCTGATGGACAAGTGTCAAGTGGGATGGAGAGCAAAATTGAGAACCACGCCATTGAAAGCTATAAGGAAAATCAGTTTGGTGGATCTCGGTGGACAACATCCTCAAGACTTGCATCGAGTGGATGACATAAGACTGAAGGGAGTCACATGACTCACCTTCAAGGTTTGTCGTAGTCAAGGACATTAAATGTGACGCTTTTAGGAGGCACCGTAATGTTTAATTTCATGTAGTTACATTGAATTATTTGTTTTTTATGTTAGTCAAATAAGTGCTAACACAATTTGGATGAGATGTTTCAAGAACAGAGGTGTTCAAAGAGTGAAAAAAATGAGTGGAGCAACAATTTTGGAAGAAGATTAATGAATAAAGGTACAAACTTGTAGAGGAAGCAAAAATGGTGTTATATGGAGATGAAAGGCGCCATATTAAGGTGTCATAAAGTGGAGCCATGTACATTTGAGGCGCCAGTCTGGAGCCAATTGAGCGGAAATTTTAACACATGGTGTCAGTTCAAGGTTCCAAATATGGCGCCATATGTAATTTGAGGTGCCAGTCTGGAGGAGATTGGAGATAAATTTTAAAGAAGGGTGCTAG
>JBBYHH010264251.1:0-21634 GCA_038382905.1 Daphne laureola
AATAGGACTGGTATATCGCATACTCTGTAACTATAATATATATATATATATATATATATATATATATTGTTTTGACATTGTCATTGCAGGTTATTGCAAAGAAAACCTCTATTTCTACCTACACCCTTATTGAGTTCTCTCAGGAACTCACCCCTTTACTTTATATATTTCAGGAGCATCTGGTTATGGGCTTACGGGATAGTACCGCTCAACCATTAGTGATTTTGTACCTTAGGTACAATAGCTCCCTCAGTGTTCTATATTTATGGTAGGGTATCGGGGGTGGACCGAGGGGAAACAGTATTGGAAGCTTATGGTTTGTTTTGGAGTTTCGGGATGAAGATTATCGACAAGCAGAGCATGAGAGTTTGTCCCAAACTATATTGAAGAGTCGGAGCCCAAGAGAATTATCTTCCGGGCCAAATTGCATAAAATAAGAAGATGGAGGGCCAAAATGGGAGCTAGGTGGTGCCACTTTAAGGCGCCATGTACCTGCGCCTTCAATAGAACATGGTGCCATTTATGATGCCTCAAGGGCGTGCTTCTCCTGCGCCTCATCCTGAAGGTGGCGCCACTTCTGGCGCCTTAACAACGCACCTGTCCTGCGCCCTCACCAATGCTGGTGCATGTTACAGCGCCTTAAGGGTGCGCCTTGCCCACGCCTCATGAAGAGTGACACCTAAACCAGTGCCCTTAGGTCACACAACCCCTGCGCCTCATGCTACCCATTAACATTTCAAATGGCGCCAGTTCAAGGCTCAACAAATGACACTGATTAAGTCCGCTGAAATTTCTCTCTCCCCAAATGGTTATGAATTATTATCCGGATATTGTGTATGTATAAAGACCAGTTTACCCCTAGGAATTTAATCTTCCAAGACCAAAGTGTTTAGGGTAAAATTAGACTTTAGTAAATACCTATATATAGTTTTGGGCTGGTTGGTTCATTTACATAGTTACACACATAATTTTGGAGCTACCAATTTGGAAGCTCTTTTGGGAATTCAAGTAAACTCTAACCTTTTCTTAATTATGTTTTCTTATATGTTAATTCCTTTAATTAACATGATAATTAGTGAGTAGTAACTTATCATCTTCGAGGGTTTAATTGGCCTAGGGGATTATTTATGCATAATATGCCTGTTTAAATTAGTTATTGAATCTCTGAGCTAGCCCCATCATTTATCATGTTTGTAGAATTGTCGACCCTAGAATTACATGTGATCTGGAAATCTTCTAGAACATCCGAGAGGATTTCCTGTAGGTAGACCTAGGAGAATCAATTAGCAGGTTTTGTAGGAGTTTGAGAGAACCTTACTTGATCCACTAGTAGCTATTTCTTGTTCATTATTGCCTCAGGGAAGTCGTACCTAAAGCATGAGAGTGCCTAGCTGTGAGTTATCTGGTGAGAGGGAGGACGGTTGTCCGAGAGGAAACCAAACTGACTTCAGTGCATACATCTAATTATAGCATATGAAAGTATAAATAATCCCCAAAATTAGGCTAAGTAACCCTAGAAGAACCTTTATCAATTGTTTAAAACCTCATTATCAACTCTTATCTTAATTATTACAATCAAACCTTCTGCATATCGGTAGGAGATTCACCTAGAAGTGACATATTCACACACACACTCTCTTGGGTTTGACCCTCACTAATCTTAGCCAATATACTAGGATAGATAGATCGCGTGCTATAGTGAGGAGATATAAATAGAAAATTTGCACACCGATCAATTGATCAACTTTACTAATTGATGTTTTTTGAAATGCTCTACATCATTGATCAAGTGAAACTTCTCAAGGAAAAGGAAGGTTGATAGTCTATTCAATGAACGCGTTGATCACAGTTTACTATCATCATTGAAAGTTTTGTTAGTAAGGTAGTTTGGCATAGATTTCTGTGTGTCAGGCAGCCATTGAGAAAGTCCTATTAGTCAGGCATTTGTAAAGTCATGTGTGTCAGGCATTGGTGAAAGTCATGTTTTTCATGCAAGTGAAAGTCTTGTGTCAAGCAAGTGAACTCATGTGTGTTAGGAAAACTTTGTATAAGCCATGTGTGCCAGGCCTCAGTGATAGTGGAGAAATGCTCGAGTATATCTTGAGGAAATGACATAGGTCAAGTTGGACCAAACCTCAATAAATCTCTTTGTCCTTCATTCTTCTTAGATGGAAAAGACCACTACGGAACCCTTTTAGGGCAAGTAACTAGGCATAGTAAGGCACTAAGTTTGGTGCACTGAGACCTTTGTGGACCAATTAGCATAGAATCCACAAATGGATTCATGTATCTCATCACATAAAATGAGTGATCACACTTGATTCACCCATCCATTCTTACCTTACTAAGAAGGTAGAGGCCTTGACATACTTGATAAGTATGTGAACTTGGTTGAGAACCAAGTGGGTAAGAAAATCAAGTCCTTAGGAACTAATTGAGTGAAAAGTATAAGTCAAGTGTGTTAAGGCATATTGTGACTTGCAGGGCATTGAGAGGGAGTTCACCCTTCCTTAGACATGTGTCTAAAAGAAGAATAGAACTCTAATAGACATGGTGCATCCTTTGATGGAGAAATGCCATCTTGGTTATCACTTTTGTAGTGATGCACTACTAAGTGTAGTTCATGTCCTGAATAGAAAGCCCACAAGATGTAAACTCTTCTTCATATGAGTTATGGAGAAAAAGGGCACCTAACCTAAGTGATATGCGCCCTTTGGGGGTTGCTAGGGTCACAAAATGAAACATCTTTTGAGGAAGATGGGTTCAAGAGGAGGATATGTCCTACCTTTAGATTTATTAAACAACATGATGGGGTTGTCGCTTGTGCACTAGGGTGTGTAATATCTTGATCACAAATAGTAGCAAATGCACAATACGTTTTAAATTTATAACACCTTTACCTCGGCACTTGTCTTATCATACTAAGTGACTCAATTAGAGGGATCAACCCAAGGGAGAGGGATTAGATACAATTTGGTGATGAATACTATTCTACCTAAGTATGATGATGGTAAATGAAGTGGAATGATGGAGTAATGTTATGTGAAAAATAACCAAGAAATTGTTTGGTGAAAAAACAGTAGCTTGAGATGCAAGTCATGAAAAGGGTAAAATAATAAAAGTGCTAAAATGAGTTTCAATCAATTAAAAAGCTCTTCTAGGTGTTGCTACCTACTGCGGAGGTTCACTATCATCATCATATCATGCAAAGAGATGGATTATAAAGTTTAGATTACTTTCCTCTCGTACAAGTAAACATCATCTACCAAACTAAGGCTTTATGAACTCTCATCTTCTAAAGATACTTAGCCTAGGGTAAATTCAAGCAACATATTCAATGATGTGTGTATAAATCCACACACATTTTCAAGGTGTTATACATGAATTAAGTACTATCTTACATGATTTTTCTGAGAAATTGGTGCAGTTTACTTGTAATTGTTGTCTTTTACATGTTGGAGAAAAGAAGGAACAATTTGGACAAGTTGAAGGACTTTTAGTCTAAAAAGGACAATGGAGCAAAAATGGGAGGCACCATTTGTGGCGTTACTTCAAGGCGTTGCTACCAGGCGTGGGTTGGATGCGTTAAACCCAGGTGACATATATGTTGCCTCCAACTTGTGCCCTGATCAAACCCAGGCGCCATACATGTCACCTTCATCTGATGCCACAACCAAGTCCAGGTGCCATATTTGGAACCTCCATGTTCCGCCTCAACCAAGAAAGGCGTCAGTTTCACATCCTGCACCAATGCCACGCTCAGGAGATCAAAGTGCAAGGCGCAACTTTTAGGCATGACCAGGTGATGGGAGGTGGCAGTCTGCACCAATCAAGGCGTGACCAGGCACCATTTTGGTGCCATGAAGTACCGCCTACCCACTCTGATCTTATCTATTCAACACATGGATAACTCATTGTTAGTGACTTAAACACCAAGTTTGCCCTTTTTGGTTAGTCTTAGGTACCCAATTCTGTTAGGGGTACTTTTGGGATTCTCATTAGGCTATAAATAGGTAAATTAGGCCATTTTCAGGAGTGTGGGTGGTGGATTATTTTTTTCTATGAATTGTAGTAACATTTACTCCATTTTGGAGAGGATTTTGGGGCTTTCAACCCTTTCTTGATGGAGACTTGATGGATCTTCAAGGGAGATGTTGAGAAGAACTCTATTAGAGTTCTCTCTTACCTTTATCCTCTTTAATTTATCCATGTCTACTTGTTTTTTATTGCTGATTTTTGTGATGAACATGTTTATTAGTGAGTAGTTTATTTATCTCCTAGGATTTGTTCATTAGGGGGTTTTATTATGGGTTTCTATGTATTATTGATTGAGGAATTGATCTTTGAGCATGATTGTTTCCATGGTAAGTTGCTAGTGGCCATATGTGATTTTCTTAACTAATTTTCTGGTTAATTGTCTGAAAGGACTTAATTGAGGATAAGGAACATAAGATCAATTGGTTAATTTACTGAGGTTAGAGATAACTTAAGGAATTAATTGATGAATGATTACGAGCCGTAATGCCTAAAAGTGTAATTTAGATCACGAGAGTGACTAGGTATGGCTTTGAGAGAGTAAGAACTATTACTTAAAGATAAGAATAGACTTATTCACTTAAGACATCCTTGAATCTATGCTAAAAACCATAACGAACACCCCCTTTTTGTGAATGAATCCCGAGAGAATCTTTTCCTAATTGAAGTAAAATAAAATTTCCTTCACTGTTTGTGTAAACGAGTTCCTGTATCTTAGTGTTCTTGACATCAAGGTTACCCGATTCTCTCGATTATATTCCTAATCCTTAAAAATTAAACCTTATTCACCGTTCCACCTTGTCACCACCAACTCTTGATGGTCGAGATCGTAATACTTCTAAACACACATTCTCTTGGGTTTGGCCCTTATTATTGAGCCACTAAACTAAAATTGATTAGATCGTGCGTCATCGTGAGGAAAACATAAATAGTAAATTTAAAGCGATCAAATTTGGCATCATTTCCAGGGAATGTGCTAGTTCGATAACGACCTATCAATCTTGTCATGGAGGACTTTTAGAGTTCTATGGTCTGAAACATTCAGGAAAGGCGTAGAGATTGGTACAACCCGCTGCTGTCCATGAAGATTTTACAATTCCAGAACATGTCCTAGCATACGTGGAGAGACGTCCCTTCTTGGGATGAGCTATCGAAGACCCTCGAGATCAGCTGGATAATTTCACCATGGTAATGGACATCCTCGCTTTGCCAGGAGTATCAGAGGACACTAAACATATGCGACTATTCCCGTTTTCATTGAAGGGTAACGCGAAATGGTGGTATTTGAGTCTAAATCCATCAAAGATTACTTCATGGGATGAGCTAGGAACGTCATTCATGAGAAAGTACTTCTCGCAACAAGAGGCCTTTAAACTCGGGAAATAAATCCTACTATTTCAGCAGGCATCACATGAGAATCTAGTGCAAGCACTGGCAAGGTTTAGGGATTTAATCAAGAAATGCCCCCACACCAGTCTTCCAAGAGATGAATTACTGCATGTTTTCTATGAGGGATTATCAAATACATCTCAACACCATTTGGATGCTTCTGTAGGCAGATGGTCTCTACAAAAAGACAGTGAAGGAGCATGGGATTTGTTGGACATCTTGGAATCAGGTGAGGAATGGTGCGGTGGAGAAACACCCCGTATTTCAGATAGAAACCAAGATATTTAAGACAAGGATAGAGTCACATCTCTACAGCCACAAGTAGTTCAACTAATGTCTGCCATGCAATAAGTGGTATAAAACCAAAGGCAAGACAGTAAACCAAACGCACCAGTTTGAGAAATGAAAGCAGTAAATCAAATTGATATACCCAATAGGTACAGGCAGCAGTCGACCCAGCCCTCATATTCAGAATTTGGTATCGAGAAGATACATGAGATGCTTACAGTACTCATGCAACCAAGTGAGAGGCATGAGGTGCGATTTTCATCATTAGAGCAAAAGTTAGATGATCTCACAAATGCCAAACAACCATTAACTGAACATCTGACCCCAGAGAGCACGGGTGAGGCATTTACACAGGAAAAATGCCAAAAGGTTCAACTACAAAGTGGGAAGATGTATGAGAATGTACCGGAGAATGAAGTATGTAAGCCAAAGATCGAAGTATTAGCAAAAGACAACCCTGACCCATAATTATCCACTATGGAGGTACGGAATGAGGACACTCATGTCAAAGAGGAGGGGGTGGAACCTCAAATTCAGAATGATGGTGGTCCTTTAAAGGTCATTTGCTCTCCTCCACTTCCAATTCCGAAGAGATTTGTTAAGAAGGAGCAAGGTGAGCAGTTTTCAAAAAAATTTCATATTTTCAGAAAAGTGGAGATTAATTTACCCTTCATGGAAGTTATTAGCCAAATGCAGAAGTACGCTAAATTTATCAAGGAGGTAATTAACAAGAAGATAATTTTTTTGGATAATGAGACTATTAATATAGAGGAGGAAGCTAACGCAATCATACAGAAGAAATTACCAAGGAAAGTCAAGGACCCATGGAGTTTTACAATCCCATGCGAGATTGACCCATTTCAATGTAAAAAGGCACTCTGTGAACTCGAGGCTAGTATTAATCTTATGCCATTATCGATCTTCAAGCAACTTGGAGTTGAAGGAATTAATCCAACCTCAATATGTTTGCAGTTGGTTGATCATTCACTGACTTACCCTCAAGGGATTCTTGAGGCGTATTAGTAAAAGTGGGTGATTTGTACTTCCCAGCCGATTTTGTGATTCTTGACATTGAAGAAGATGACTGAGTCCCGATCATACTTGGTAGACCCTTCTTACCTACAGCTCACACTCTAATAGATGTTGAGAACGGCGTGTTAATGATTCATACAAACGATGAAGAACTATCCATTAGCCTTGATCAAGCATCCACACCACTGAATGACAATTATGAGAAATGTCTAATGGTTGATATGATAGAAGAGTGTGTTGAAGAGATTAAAGATTTTCTTCTATTCAAGGACCCGGTGATAAAAATGTTTTTAGACAAGGAATACACGCAGGATGACCAAGAGGTAACAAGGGTTTTTGAGACTCTTAATTCAACTGAGATTGAAGAACACCAATCTGAGGAGCTTGAAGTTGTTGAAACTAGACCTCCTGACAGAGAAGAGAAGTTGGAACTTAAGTCCCTACCTAAGAAGATGAAATATGTGTTCTTGGGAGAAGCAGAGACTGAACCAGTGATTATTTCTTCTACCCTAACACCCAGTTAAGAAGAAAGATTGATTAACTTGTTAAAAGAGCAAAAGGGAGAAATAGCATGGTCAATTCATGACATTAAGGGGATCTCCCCTGAGATTTGTATGCATAAGATACTCTTGGAAGAAGACCACAAACTAGTAGTAGACACTCAGAGAAGGCTCAACCCTAAGATGAAAGAAGTTGTTAAGGCCAAAATCCTCAAACTTTTGGATGCTAGTATTATTTACCCGATTTCAGATAGCAAGTGGGTGAGTTTGGTGCATGTAATACCTAATAAATGGGGAATGAAAGTGGTTCAGAACAAGGATCTAGTCTGGATTGCCACTCGGCTGATTACCAAGTGGAGAGTGCTATACGATTTTAGGAAGCTGAATAAAGCAACGAGGAAGGATCATTTTCCACTCCCATTCATTGACCAGATACTAGATGCATTAGTAGGGAGGGAGTATTACTGATTTCTTGATGGATATTCTAACTATAACGAAATTGAAATTTCCCCAGAAGATCAACACAAGACAACTTTCACAAGCTGCTGGGGTACATATGCATTCCGTAGGATGCCATTTCGGTTGTGTAACACTTCTGCCACATTCTAATGATGCATGACAGCTATTTAAAAAGATCTGGTCAAACAATGCATAGAGGTTTTCATAGATGATTTTTTGATCTATGGTGATTCATTTAAAGGTTGCCTAGCTAATTTGGGGAAGGTGCTTAAATGATGTAAAGAGACCAACTTAGCTCTGAATTGGGAGAAATGCCAATTCATGGTTCAAAGCGGTATCGTTTTGGGACATGAAGTATCCAAAGATGGCTTAAAGGTAGATAAGGCTAAGCTGGAAACAATTGAAAAATTGCCACCACCAACTAATGTCAAAAGACTTCGAAGCTTCCTTGGCCATGCCGGTATTTACCAAAGATTTATTAAGGATTTTTCGAGGATCTCTAAGCCATTGTGCAACTTGTTGGAGCAGGATGGAACTTTCACATTTGATGAGAGCTGTTTGAGATCTTTCATGACTTTGAAAGATAAACTAGTACAAGTTCCAGTTGTCGGAGCACCTGATTGGGATCAACCATTCGAGATCATGACGGACGCTAGTGATTTTGCAGTAGAAGTGGCTCTTGGTCAATGGAGAGACAAACTTTTTCAGGTGATTTTCTACGCTCAAAAAAATTAAAGGACAACTAAAAAGGAACTGCTAGCAGTGGTATTTGCCATGGAAAAATTTCGATCATACATCATTGGATCGAAGGTTGTAGTCTATAGTGATCATGCATCGATCTGTTACCTATTTTCAAAGAAAGACACCAATATGAGGTTTTTGAGGTGGGTCTTACTACTACAAGAGTTTGACCTAGAAATTAAAGACATTTGAAATTGGACATGTTCTCCAGGGGGGGCACGCGGGGTCACGCAAATGGGCTCATGCCGTTATTGGCAAAATGAATGGAGCACCCTCTAGGGGTCACGCGTTGTTAACGGTGTGAGGGTTAAAGGTGTGCTCGTGGGTCGCGCTAGGGCCGTGCTCCAGGGTCTTGTAAAACCCTTATCTATAGGAGGCACGCGCTGGGGTCGCGTCTTAGTGCCCCACAAACTCAGTTTTGCTTATCTTCCCTTCAACCATCTTCAAATGTTTCTCCAACTCTTTCCACTCAACTTCTTGAACCTTGGTTCTCACCTTGTTCCTATATCATAAACAACTCCCCCAAATCATTAGACACATGTTAGTAGGCAAATATCCATCAAAAGGATAACAAATTTATTGAATTGAAACTTTACAAAATGTTAGGGTGCCTCCCACAAGCACCACGTTTCTCACCTTTGGCTAGACATTGATGAAGAATTTAAGTGATGTTCCTGGATGGAAACACCATGTCATCTCTGATCTTCCTCTCTCAGGGTGGACTAGGTGGTTTCTTTGCTTTCCAAGTATGAACCTTTATCACCACTACCCCCATCCCCGGTGCGTCGGTGGAAGCGTGAGTGGTATCGGTGCGGTGACAGACGATGGTGGCGACGTCGGAATGAAACCCATCTTAGTTTGGCGGACCAAAAACCCGGCCCTCAAATGTTTTTCTCTAATCTCAGTTACTCAATTCTAATTGATTAACGCATTATAAATCTTTACGCCTTTCTAGTTACATCCTAATCCTACACCCAAAACACGTTAGCGGTTTTACAGAAGATCGTGCAATAATACAGCATATAAAGTTGAGCTCCGCTCAACACGAGAAGCACCAAAAAGGAGCCATGCCCATCGCACTGGGCAAGTACTCCCCGAGAAAGTAAAAATATACAAACCATAGGAAATAGCAAAATGAATAATGTTTTCTAGCTATATATGCATGGTACGCATACAGAGGTCAAATTAAGCCATAATAGGATACTCATTATTCTTGCGTGATCGGGTCGCCAAGACTCTGACGATCACAACAAGATATTGTTGCTGCTGCTAATCACAAACAGGAAAGTCAAACTATTAGTCAACCATAATCGTGCTCACCCAAATATATAAACACAACCATGCAACTAAATCGAGACAACCCCCATATCAGAAATAGAATCATACTTCGCTACGTTAAAAGAGGTAATGTACCTCTGGTAATAAAACACTGTACGACCAGACAGATCTACTCTGCGGGCCATTTACCAGGGTCTCTTGAAAAATATCAATATAATGGGGGGTGAGTCCTCGAGAGGAACCCAGTAAGGGGGTAGGTAAAGATCACGATTTTCCTTTGAAAACCACCTACATAAAGGATTAGCGTGCAATGTACTAAAAAGTTCATACAACCTAATATCACATGCTTAATGATGTGCAAATGATATGATGTGCAAATGATATGATATGCAATACAGTATGTCTCGTCGGACGTCATCACTAACCTATCCTGAAGGACAGTAGTGGTAGAATAATCCTCCGGTGGCTCGCCGGCCTGCACGGTTCCCACAATCGACAGCCCTCCGGTGGCAATCAAGCCCATAACACTATCGGGGTCAGAACGCATGGTACCAACATGGGGTGTACGGCCCCATAACTGTCGCTCGGTCTTAAGAGACCTATATATATATCAGAGTCAACTCCATGATCAATCATGATCAGAGGACAGTCTCGATCGTATGATCGGTTCTCCCAAGTTTGAAAAAACCTACATCTGTTAACCTTACCATCTAACTAGCCCCGGAAGTCACTAGGCCTCACCCTCAACCCGAGTACTAGCCATTAACTAGCCTAATATGCATGAAGGAAACCTTAAACACATATTAAGATATTTAAACCCCTTACCTAATAACCAACAATCATATCTCGATAACCCGGTAATAACATCCGATGAAGTTATGATTGAACGCCTACGGTCCACAGCCACCAGATATAACACTAAACACGTATGACATTAATTAGGATTTTAATCTTCAATCTTAACACACTTTATCACCAAAAGTCAACTCGTTTACCAAAAGTCAATCAGTTGACTAATTTGGTCAAATCAAGCTAAAAGTGGTCAAACCAATTTGTAATTTTACCTAATTACCACTTAAGCAACACATAAATATTATTTATGACTAATTACCAATGAGGTCCCTAAACTTTGTCAAAATGTGCAACTTCACCCAAATTTGCATAAAGTATCCAAAATCACTTAAATGCTACCAATTTTATACTTAACCTTAAAGAAGCTCAATTTTACTTATTGTACCAATAATTATCCATCAAGTCCTTAAAATTTCTTCAAATTTCCAATTTGGCTCAAATTTCCATAAAGTGGCCAAAAATGCCCAAATTCTCATAAAGTGGCAAAACCACCTAAAATTTCACCAACTTAACACTTAGCTCCAAAAGTTCTAAGTTTCACCTCTTTTACCTCCAATTACCAACAAGCACCTTAAAGTTTTCTCAAATTTTCAACTTGGCCCAAAACTTCATAAATTGACCAACTTACTTTAAAAGCTATCAATTTTCACCCCAAACTTTAAATGAGCTCAATTTAACTTTGTTTGTCACTAATTACCAACCAACACCAAAATTTTCCTAAAATTTATATTTTGGTCCCAAACTTTTAAAAAGTGACAAAATCTTCCCAAATCACCAAGTTAGCTCATTTTCACCAAATTTCATCATTTAATTTCAACAACACCAACTTTGATCCAACATCAACAATTTGGCCAAACACATGAACATACCAAGGAAATCTCCTTCAAAGTTTCCTCAACAACTTATGAGCTTAAAATCATCATTTATCCAATGTTGATTAACATTTTAACAAAGAACATCAACTTTGTTCTTCCATGTTAAATTCGGCCAACTCTAGAACATAAACATCCATCATGATTCAAGATTAACTTCAAGCATTAAACATGTTCATAAACAACCCAAGAACGCATATCAACACATACTTTAACTTAAATCCAAACTTTGTTCAAAATCTCTAAATTTCGGCCAAAGCATATCATACTCTTCCAAGATGATTCAAGCTTAGTTTCAAGTATTAAACATGCTCATAATCCACCCGAGAACACAAATAAACCTTTACTTCAAACATCCAACATACTTTGTTTATGAACACTAAGAACATCAACTTCAAAATTCAACCAAACTTCATGGAATCATGTAGTAAATTTTTATACTACTCCATAACAACCTTAGATTCATGCTTACCTTAAGAAAATCTTGAAGAAATTGTTGTAGATATTTTCCAAAAATCTCCATGTAAATTCAGCCTCACTAGAAAAAGAAAGAAGATGAGCTTGAACATCTACCAAACTTAGTTTCATCGTGAAACAACCTTGAAACAAGCTCACCTTGAGAGTTTCTTGAAGAAATTGTTGAACAATCTTCCAAGAATATCCCCTAAAGTTTCATCCATATGGAGAAAAGAGAAGAGATGAAGTTGTTTCATGCTTCCAAGCTCACTTTGTTGATGAAATACACATGAAAACACCATTACCTTCTTAATTCTTGAAGGATTTGTGAAGCTTTGATGAACTTTGCTCAAGAAAATGAGATGAACATGAAGAACACTTTGAAGAACTTCTTTGGTATAATGAGGATGAGTGCAGTCGGTTTCTTAATGAGATGGAGGGAGTGGTTTTTTGTTTAATATTTACAAGGGAACATGATCCATGTTTCACTCATTTTAGTATTTTTTAGTAACCTACTCTTACACACCTAATATTATTTAAAAGCCTACCATCCAACCACCAAAATATCTCCCAATCATCCCATTAAAAATTGGTAGGTACATTTAATTAGAATTAGAGAGCATTTTCTTCTAATTTTTTAAAATGACCATTTTTCCCCCGAAACCAAATTTTGAAAAAATGACCCGGGACTCACATATCCTTGTAAAAGTGTGAAATCCCATGGAATTGAGCTCAAATAAATTCCTGGGATATGAGAATCATCAGAAAATGTGTCATGCACATTTAAAACACAAAGTCCCAGAAATAGTAAAATTTGACCATCAAAAATTCACTATCCGTCCATGGTGATTGTGACATTTCTGGTGCATCTGGCATTGAACGAAGATCAACTATATTATGTATGATTCTTTGGTGCATGTATGTATATTTGCAGTCATTATGCAGGTTCAGGTTTCCCACCTATTTGAAATGTCCTATACTAGCTGCACGTTGAGTATAGGTGAAAGATGTACATAACATGGTTGTGGGTCCGCCAAACTAAAGTGGTCCATTCTAACATCGCCATTCCCGCCTCCCAGCACCGCTACCATCATCGGGCACTTCCGCCACCGCGTCGGCTGGGAGGGGGTGGTGACATGATCCTTAATGTATTCCATGTTATGTGCAAGACCTGACATTAGCTAAGCAGTTAGATTACTCGCTCGATATTCTTTAAACCCTGGAATACAGCATTGGAAGAGTGTCAAGAGGGTTCTACGGTACCTAAAGGGTACTAATGATTATTGGCTATGTTATCAAGGCACGAAGCTTGATTTACATGGCTACTATGATGTTGATTGGGGTGGAGATAGGGACTCTAGTAAATCTACATCGAGATATGTATTCATGCTTAATGGTGGGGCAACTACTTGGTGTAGTAAGAAATAGACCTGTATAGCATTATCAACCATGGAAGCTGAGTTTATCTCATCTGCCTTAGCTATATAGGAGACCCTGTGGTTAGGATTTTTTCTGAAAAACTTGGAATATTTTATTGTGGTAGAAAGGTCTATTACTATTTACAGTAATAGTATGGCATCGATGGCTTATACCAAAGATCCTAAGTATCATGGAAAAACTAAACACATTAGCATGAAATACCATTTTGTAAGAGATGCAATTGAAGATGGTGCAGTCAAAATAAAATACATTTCTACAGACCTTATGGTGGATGATCCTCTAACTAAGCCTTTACCACCACTTGTATTTGCTCGACAAGTTAAAGCAATGGGTCTACGTAGATTATAATTGTTGACTTGACTTCACCACTTCGGTATCACATATGTACTTTATTGGATGATTAAATAAAGTGGTTTGTTTATCATCGAATACTTTTTTCAAATCTCTCATTTACACAACAAAAATTAGAACAAGTCTACCATAGACATTAGAAAGACTTTCTCACATGACTCTTTTGCCCTTAATCTTGTTTAGAGTTAAGGATGAGACAAGCTAAAGACTCAAAGTATGTTGTTTCCTAAACACATGTAACATGTAAAGTTATACTTTCGAGTGAGAGTCATGCATCAAAACATGACATTTTAGCTCATTATGTCGCCTTGATTTGTTATAACCAAGATGAGATGAACAAGTTCATCAAGTTTGTATGACCACCATACATCCTAGTCTATGTTGTACGAGTAAGCATTGGCTTACCATATTATATTTCATGGACTTGTGACATGTCCTCCTTTCATCTGTTAATGGGGAACACTATGATGTTTTAAGAGGGAGAAATGACACACCCCTCTACATTAAGTGGACATCATTGTGAGTAGGAGTGGTGTAAATAAAACACCCAATTAGTGTTATTATAAAACTTGACAGATGTGTTCTAAGTGTTTCATGTCCATGAAATGCAGCCATAGAGAGAATGTAAGCAAGTTATCTTTGTTCTTGCTTAGTGTAAGGTTCTTTGGCTCAGACTCTTAGTGACTTTAGCTAACTATTAGGAAATTGTGTCAATAAGATTACTTTGATTGGTTGTTGAAGGTCTTAACGAAATAAGACTCGAATATCCTCCTTTTGGGTAATTGAGTTGATACAATGACCTAAGTAGTTTAAGCTAATAGGAAAGACATTGATGTATGATACATATGCTCTAAATTCAATATTGGACCCACATACTATGTGTAGTATGATTTAGATTGGATTATGAGTCATTTGAATAAGATCTAGCTACTTAATACAATCATGGATTTCAATAAGTTGAAATTCCAAGAAAGAGACTGATTATGATTAAGAAAGTATATCATTATGTCTGGGGTCTGAAAAGGCATCACAAGTTCAAGTGAGCTTGATAAAGTTCAAGCAAGTTTGAACAAGTTCAAACAACACACAGACACTTGATGAGTTCAAGTTGTTTTGTTTGGAGAGCACAATCTTTCATTGTGAGTCTAACAACCACAATGGAAGAGATTTGTTGTGTATGCCTTGGGTTCACACTCTTAACTCCTTTTATATGAATGTGCTTATTAGTTTTAGCCTTATGATGTGTTTGAGAGGATTTGTTTCGAGTGGAAGTTTGGAACTTAAAAGCCTCTTAGTGCGTGTGGGAGTTTGTTGGAATTCTGGTCGCACCAAGAGCTTTTGAGTTAGTAGTTGAGCTCATATAGCTAAGTTTGAGCTCATAGGAAGCTATATGTATCTCACCTAAGCTCAACCCAGCTAGGAGTAGCTGGACTTAGCTCACAATAGCTTTATTAGAAAAGGGTGAGTTCCCGAAAGAACTCAGTAAGGGCTGAGGTAAGGTTAACGGTTTATAAAAAATCCCCTGCAAAACACGTTAGTATACAGATTTCTGCAAAAACGCGTTAGTAGCCTTGCAAAATGGTTAGCGTATAGAGTTTATTATAGTTCGTAAATATCGTTATGCACCAAGTGCACAATGATCAGATCATTATTCAGATATCTTGCAGGACAACGGTACGAATAGATACCTACAAAACAGAGTCAGAACAATTCACATATATTCATAATATTTCATAATATCATTATGCATAAAGTGGACAATGAACAGATTCATCTCCCGAAGTCCCGCAAGAAAACATATCCAGATTCCTGCATCCAAAGATCAGAACATATATATATATATACATACAGAAAACAGGTACAGAATCTTCACGTTTGATTAGGACGGAAGCAGAACATAGACGACGGCCCCCCGGAGACCGAGCCGGAAGCGCATTATACTCGAGGGTCAGAAACAGAACAGAAGCATGGTATACCAGCTAGAGGCCTAGGTTCCCCTCAGAAAACCATCGTATCAGATCACTGTTCATAACTGATCAGAGTTAGACTGAATCATATAGGTGATCACAAAGTGATCACAAAAATCCCCCCAATCATCCGATTAGGTCTTCACGCTTGAACCTGCACGTCATTAGCCTTACCATATAACTAGTCTCGGGGGTCACCGGGCCCCACCCTCACACCCGAGACTAGCTTCAACTAACTCAAATAGCATATAAAGCACTCCCATAATGCATATTCAAGAGAGTTGAGCCCTTACCAGATATTCTTAAAGCGGAGCAGAAATCTGAAGAAAATCTCACAGAACTTTACAGCTGATCGTCCCCGACTCCTAACAACCCATGTTAACACCAATCATACATACATTCAATAAGGAATATAATTCCTTCATTTCAATTTTTCATGTTCCGACACTTAGTGAATTTCCCATTTTTAGCCACTTTTCCAAAAAGTGTCAATTTATCCCAAAACTTTCCCATTCTTACACTTTCACCCATAAATACTTATTTCCATCACAATCTATCATATAACAACACTTATCCTTCATCTTTTTCACTTATTTCAATTCCTCCCCAACCTTCTAAAATGAGCAAAACTTGAAAAATTTGTACACAACTTCATATATTCACAAAGTACCTTACTTTAACATAATTCAACAATAAACATCCAACTTCCAATAACAAATTCCCCAACTTCCAACCCTTATGTAATTTCGGTCCAAAATACTTAAACTTGCCATATTTTACTTATTTCTTAAGTTATCACCCAATTAAGGTCCAAATCATCCAAAAACTACCCAACAACCACAATTCATGCAATAATCACAAACCCCTTTTCCTTACTCTAATTCGACCTCAACCTTAACCACCATCCATAAATGTTTTTTCCACACTCTTAACCTTGATTTAGGAGGTTCACAACCTCACTAAATGAATACAATTAAATCTCAAACATTTAACCAACATCTTCAAATTACAAGGGGTAATTTCGGCCAAACCTCAAAGTGGACCAAGATGATGTTTTCCAATCTAGCTCCAAGCATTAAAGTTTCTCCCAAGCAACCCAAGAACATAAATTAATCATCAGTTCAACCCAAATCCACCTTTTAATTCTACACCTCAAATTTAGGGTTAAATCATAGCTTATTGATCCTCAATGAATTGGACCTAACTCCAAGTATTAAAAGTGTTCCCAAACCACCCAAGAACATAATTCTAGCATCAATTATAACTTCCCCCAATATTGGTTCATGAACCTTCATGAACCCGAGCTCAAATCTCTACAATTCTTGGAGTTTTCATGAAATAAAGCTCATTATTACTTCATAACCAACACTTATTCAAGCTTACCTCAAGAAATTGATGAATAATTGATGAAAGATCTTCCCCACCAAAATCTTCAAAATCGGCCTTGAAGAGGGAGAGAAGAAGGAGTCTTAACACTTCCCAACTTAATTTCTACTTGAATCTCTCACAAAAACTAACTTACCTTCTAATTTGGAGAGGGAAACAAGGATATTTGATGAAGAAAATGGAAGAACACCATGGAAGAGGGAGTTAAGAAATCGGCGATGAATGGCGGAGAAGAGAGATGAAGGTTTTTGTATTTTATGTAATTATCTACTTTCTACCCATCCTTATACTAATTTCTACTATCTCATATTTTTATTCCCATTTCTATTTACCAACCTTACCAAAATATACCATTTTTACCTTACCTTATTTACTAACTCTATTACATAATTATTTACTAACTAATTCTTACTACCACACATTTATCTTATTCACTAACTAAGTGACATGTGTTTCCCACTAACTTATTTTAATCTTATACTTCTATACTTGCCATACACATTTCCTACTTAACCAATTAATTATTAACTTAACCTTAACCCAAATTCTCACCTTAACAAATATTATTCCCAAATTACCCTTAATCCTTCAGAATGACCATTTTACCCTTAAAATTTAATTATGGTAAAATGGCGCAGGATTCACATACCAACACCTAATTGTGAAATACCACAACAACTGTAACACCAAGAATATGCTTTGTGGATCCTAAGTATTTCATGGAAAAAGACTTATTCAGTTCTTCCTTCAACTTTTTGATCTTGTCACTATTTTGTCCCATGATCAACATATCATCATCATACAAAACTAATATGATAAACTCACCATCAAGAACTCTCTTAATAAAGACACAATGATCAGAAGTTGTCCTTCGATATCCATTCTCAATCATGAAAGAATCAAACTTCTTGTACCATTCATGAGGTGCCTTCTTAAGTCCATATAGACTTTTCTTAAGCCAACATACTTGATGCTCTTTTCCTTTGAATTTGAATCCATCTGGCTGTTCCATGTAAATTTCTTCTTCAAGATCACCATGAAGAAACATAGTCTCCACATCTAGTTGTTCCACGTCTAGATTCAAACTTGTAGCCAACCCAAGCACCACTTGATGGATGACATCTTCACCATGGGTGAAAATATTTCTTCAAAGTTAATGCCTCTTTTTTTACTGAAGCCTTTCACGACTAACCTTGCCTTGTATCTAGGACGTGAGTTATTCTCCTCAGTCTTCATCTTGTACGCCCATATTTTTTTTAGTGCTCTCTTACTTATTGGTAAATCCACCAACTCATAAGTCTGGTTCTCATGCAAGGATCACATTTCTTCTTGCATGGCTTTCAACCACTCCACCTTGTGGTTATCTGTTAGAGCTTCTTCATAAGAATCTGGTTCTCTGCCATCAGTGAGTAGTAAATACTCTATTGCGGGGTATCTAGTTTGCGGTTTGGGTACCCTGCCTGACCTTCTTAACTGAGGTCCAATCAATGGCTCTTGAGGTTCTTATTCTCTGATGTCATAACCTTCATCCATATCACCATCAATACCATCACTTCTATTACCACCATCTACTTCTTCAACCGAATCATTAGCAATTGGAGGTTCGTTTTCCCCCATCTCCAATATCATCTGCTACATCTCCCCCATAATGCTCTGGAAGAGGAGGTGGATCCAAGTTAATTGGATGTTCACTTGGACTAACATGTTTCACACCTTTCTGAATATCTTCAATATTCTGGTATTCAAAGAAAATTACATATCTACTTATGACAATCTTTCTCTTGACATGATCCCATAGCCTGTACCCAAATTCTTCATTTCCATATCCCATAAAGATGTACTCCTTTAACTTGGAGTCAAGGTTCTATCTCTCATCTTTTGGAATATGATCAAACACTCTACAACCAAACACCTTCAAGTGGTTGTAGGATACATCTTTTACAGTCCAAAACTTGTTTGGAACACCATCATTCAAATGTGCAGAAGGGGATAAGTTGATCAAATCAGCTACAGTATTTAGAGCTTTCCCCGAAAAGAACTTGTCCAACTGGACATGAGATAAGATTGTTCTCACCTTTCAACAATTGTTTTGTTCATTCTCTCAGCCACCCCGTTCTGTTGAGGAATCTTTAGAACAAATCATTCATGATGGATTCCATTGCTCATGCAGTAACGTCTAAAGGCTCCCATATACTCGCCTATGTTGTCAGTGCGAACACACTTCAACTTTCTGCCAGTTTGTCATTTAACACTTGCATGAAATTGTTTGAATACATCAAACACCTGGTCTTTTGTTTTGAGCGCATGCGCCCAAGTCTTCTTGGAGTGATCATTAATAAAGGTAACAAAATACCTTGCCCATTCAAGAGTACTGATGGTCATCGGACCACAAACATCATAATGCACCAGATCTAAAATATTGGGTCTTCTCTGTGGGGCTTTGAAATTGAAGGAAATTGTGTTACTTTCCAGCCAAGTAATGTGTACACGGTTTGAGGGACATGTTTTTTCCCTTTCAACCCTGTCAATGCCTCCCTCTTGGGTAGAATTTTTAGTCCCTTTTGACTCATATGTCCAAACCGTTTATGCCATAGCTCGATTGAGGAATATTCTTCAGCAACAATAACATACCCATTAGTGAATTTGGCTTCTATCACAGAAAGGGTATTTATCTTCTTGCCTCGGGCTATCACAAGGGAACTATGCAAAAACTTCCATTTCTTATCTCCAAACACGCTAGTATAACCTTCTTCGTCTAGAAATCCCGTAGATATTAGATTGAGATGCATGTTGGGAACATGTATCGCACCTTTTAGTGTTATATGACAACCAATGTTTGTTTTGAGGGAAACATCTCCTTTTCCCACAATCTTGGATCTATTATCATTCCCTATCCTCACATGACCAAAATCACCGCTTGTATAAGAGGTGAATAAATCTCTCCTTGAGGTTACATGGAATGACGCTCTAGAATCTAAAATCTAACATGTATCTTGTGACGTAAAATTGACTTGACTCTCATCACAGACATAGATTATTTCATCTCCATGAGAAATGGTTGCGGCTACATTTCTCATAACATCATTCTCTCGTTGCTCTCTTTTCAGTAACCTGCATTCTTTCTTTATGTGGCCTTTCTTGCCACAATGATAACATTCAATGTCTCTTTTCAACCTTGACCTACCTCAGAACTTATCTCTTGACTTGCCCCTCGACTTGTCTCTATTGTGGAGTTTCCTATTATTGCTTCTTCCATGATATTCTTAGACAAGCATTTCAGATTCTGTCGGCGCCCCATGTTCTTTCCTTCTAGCCTCTTTATTGAACATGTTATCTTCCACTATGTTCAATGTAAGAACAATTTATGGTGCTGAGTTGCACAAGGAAATCACAAGTGTGTCCTAATCGTCTGATAAGGAACTGAGAAGTAATAATGGTTGCAGGTCGTCATCAAGTGTCATCTTCATATTGGTGACCCGATTAATCAATCCCTGGAAGTTATTCAAGTGTTCTGAAACACTTTGAGTCTTCCTATATTTGAGGTTTACTAATTGCCAAATCATCGAAGCTTTATTCTGGGTCGTCTTTCTCTCATGCGTGGACTCCAATTTTCTCCATAAGGTGTATGCAACCATTTCTTGTGCCACATGATGAAAGACACTTTGGTCAATCCATTTTCGGAATTGTCCGACAGTTTTTCAATTCATTAATGTCTAATTAGCATCAGTTTTTTCTGTTGGTTTTGCCCCTTCATTTGTAAAGGTTGAAATAAATCTTTGCAATAAAAAACATCATTCATTATAGGCTTCCAAATGGAATAATTTGAAGAAATTAATTTTATCATCGTTGCTGATGACGTCAATGTTGACTCTTCCATTGTGAATGACACAAGTTACACCATGAATAGCCAAAACTCTGATACCACTTGTAGGGAAAGATGACAAAAAAAATAAATGCCTAATACAAGGCTAACGGATAATTGTTTATCCAGGATAATTACTCGTTAGCAAATAAACAACGTAAAAGGTTGCCTTGTTTTTCTGTCCCTTAATGTTTATTTGCTTTATTTTATTATTGATACTCTGTGTGTTTATCTTTTCCACCAAAGGCGGGAACTCCTATCACATTTTAGCACCAACTGGAAGTCCTAGATATATAAAAGGGAGTGAACCGGAACTCAAATGGATATGATTAGCTAATCTGCTAACATCCTCTGCCGGCACCCCCACCCTGAATAATCTGCTCTTCTGGAGATTGATCCGCAACCCCGATGCGGCTTTGAAGCATTTCAACAATTTTATCAAGTTTGAGATATTGGTGTTAGACCATTCTCCAATAAAGAGGGCGTCATCCAAAAATTTTAGATGTGAGATTCCAATCGGTCCCCACTTGACAGCCTTTGAAGATGGAAGATGTCTTTCTCTAAGGCTTCCATCATTATAACAGGAATCGCCTCTCCAGCCACAATAAATAAGGTGGAGAGCGGTGATGAGCTGTAAGGTTTGTTTACTCTTTTGGTGTGGTTTATCTAAAGTGAAGCACATGCAAACACTAACAATCAAATAAATTTATAAACACTTCATTAGCC